>VDFB02118814.1:0-25375 GCA_007258455.2 Sequoia sempervirens
AGTGGCCACTTAAGCCCCTTTTTTTGGAACCATCTTGGTGCACTTACCCATAAATAAATGATGATCAACCCCATTCTATATTAGACCATGTATGGAATGCCCAAGAAGATAGTAAAATTAAAAAATTGAGTTAACATGGAAGGGAAGCCTAAATTCCCCAAACACTTTGCATCATCCCCAATTTATAAAAAATCAAGTCACAAACGTGGAAGAATGATAATCAAAATATAGGAAGGTTTACAACACAAAAACCACACCTGTATCTAAGCACCAACAAGGGTGAAAAAGGTCATCTAGGAACACACAACATGATCATGGGGGAACACATCACAAAAAACACACACACAAAATCAAGAAGAGGCCTCCTCCTAACATTGATTGAATAAGGGGTCATTCACTTCCCAATATAGATCATCATAGGGGGAAGGATGATGAGACTATAGTGGTGGGATATTAAGAGGCGGAGCATTTGGTCCTCCCACAAAAGAAGTCCCTACAAGGTCTTCTTTACCAAGCTCTTATGGATCTAGGGTCAGTGATTTAGTGAAGATTGTTGAAAAGGCTAGAATTTTATCCATAGAGTTAAACATGCACCACACTATAGCATTGTGGTTAACTTCAATGGATGGGATAGGTTGCACATGATATTCACCATTAGGATCCCCGAATGACTTGGGAGCGGGGACAAACTTAGGGGAAGTCAGGCCTAGTTTCGTCACTAAGACAAAACAAGTCAGCATATGACCACCTTGTGAAGAAGGTGGGTTCTTCCTATGCACTTCACTACTAGAAGGAAAACACTCCACCTTCTGCTTCATCAGACGAGATGAACTCCCCATAAATGAGGCTAGATGTGTAGAGAAAGAGGAGGAAATAACCACAATGGATACAACTGAGGTATTAATCATATCCATGGGCTTCAAGAAAGGCTGGATATCTAGGATGGACATCAACAAAGGTGGCTCCATCAAGGGAGAAATGAACACCTGTACCCACTTGGGGTTAGGTGCATTTGTACTTGCACTGGAATTCGGAAGTGGTGTGGGACTAGAATGAAGAGAGGCAGAATGAGGGGAAGATGAAAACACTGTAGGAGGCCCTAAAGAAGTGGAAGTTGTCTCTTCCTGCTTCCTTGTGAGGCAACCTACTTAGCCAAGAGAGAATTTGATTAACACTTGTGCTCGCACGGATGGCAGTTTCTATGACTCTTTGAATTGGAGGTTGGAGGCTGCAAAGGAGTAGAAAGCTTCTACTCAACCATGGGAACATCCACTATGGCCATCTCTAGCACAAGAATGGATTCTTGAATGGGAGAAAGAGGAATAGGCTAAGAATCAATGAGGGGGTCGAATCAAGGGCCTCAACAGCGGGCCTCTTCCCATTCACTGCTTTAGGCACAAGAGTGGTAGGAGGCCACAAAGTGAATTCCCTTTAGGAACCCTCATTTCTACCATATAAGTAATACCATAGTCTAGGGTATTCATTAGGGAGGTCTGAGATGCTAAGCTTGAGCCTATGCCAAGGCGGTTTCATGCAGTACATGTATGAGACCTTCGTGAGAAAATTTTAATCACTTTCAAACAATAGAGGTGATCCCATTCATGGAAGCTAGCCAAGGTATGCCTAGCTTCAGCTTGAATAGATCCAACTTTGAAATAACATCAAAAAATATGTCCACAGCCCTAGGTCCAACTAGGATGGACAAGGTTATCAATCCATAAGGTTTGAGACACATACTGTCTTGAGTACAGATGGTAGATTTTGTTTTGTCATATTCTTTCTTCTATAATGAATTTAATACCAATGTTTCCTCTATGATGGAATTCACATGGCTCATGTGGTCTACCAAGACCCCCATCACAATGTTACCATTAAGGAGAGTAGGAATGTAGAGAGGAGAGGACTTGTTTAAGCATAATTCTTGTGATGTGAATGTTATATCCAACAAATCGAGTGAAGGTAGAGCAGTAGATGTCACTATGACCATGTTAACATAGGCCTTGGGTTGAATAACATAATTAGTGGAATTGATAATCATGTTAGTAGAGTGCAATGAAAATGGGTCCGTGTATATTGGCAATTGACTATTAGCTTTCACCACTTATTTGTTAGCATTTTGTTTACTCTCATTGAGATGAATAGTATTGTCCTTGATGCAATCATGTATCTCATGACGTAGCCACATACAACATTTGGTATCATGTCCATTATCTCGATGGTATTGACAATAAGTGCTCCCATCATAACAATTAGGGTAAGGCTGCTTAACAGGCTAAGGATTTGGCAAGATTATGATCTTATCCTTCAATAACTTTTGTAAGATGGAAGAATAAGATTCTAATAACTTTGTAAAATTTTGATTACATCTGAGGCCATTCTCAGTAGCAATGGATAATACATTTGTAATGGACTTACCTTTCCCAGAGATTGATATGATGGACTTTCCCTCAAAATGGGAGCATGAGGAGGATCCCCCAAATTGAACGACTATCTATTGGTATTCTCGTAAGGATGCACACAAATACACAAAAGAAGCATACTTTATAAGGGTGAACTTCTCTTGCCAAGGCCTTTGTAATTTCCCTATGAATACCTTCTACATGTCAAAATTGAGTAGTTGATATGAGATTTGAGAAAGAAGCACTTGATAGCATGCTATGAAATCAATAATATTTTCATCATCTCCTTGTTTACATCAGATGAGATTTGAGATGGTCATTTTTGGCCCGATTTTAACTTGAAACTATCTAAGGAATTGATTTACATGTTGGTCAAATGAGAAAATAGAATTTTCAAGCAAGGAATAGTACCACTCTCAGTGTTGTATCCTTGACTGATCTAGGAAACAACTTACCCATCAACACATTGTGATGGAAGAAATTTGTGCATAAGATGTTAAATGTAGACACATGTGTCTGTGAGTCCCCTTTTCTATCATATTTTTCAAACTTAGGGATCTCCATTCCTTACGGGAAGGGATCACAACTGACAATGGGCTATGTCAAAGAAAGGGTTGAAAGATAGGCTATGTAGAGGCTTGGGAGATACTTGCCAATTGGCTCTACATCTTACCCATATTTTAAAGAAGAGTATTCTGAATAGGGTCATTAGAAGATAGAGGGATAGAGGAATCTCCTCTAGAACATCCACTGCAACCACCACTAGGACCATTGGTGTGACCACCACCAAAACCACCACCAAAGCCACTACCACTAGTAGGGCCTCCACCGGAGCCACCTTCACTTCTGAAGCCACCACCATGACCTTTGCTGAAACCACCTTCAGTACCAAATTCACTGCCACTACAAAAGCCTCTACCACTGATCCCACTAAAACCTCCACCACTAGAGGTGACAAGGGGTGTGATGCTAAATCCCAAAGGGACCTTCTTTACTTTGATAGTTTAAATTTTTTTGGAGATAGAAGGGATGTTGATAGAGGGGACCGCATCATCCATGTAAACAAATGTGGGATGCATTGATACTTCTAATTATCCTTCATAATCCTCAAAAGTGGCTCCTCACATAAAACTAGGAGTCTTAAAAGGAGAACATGCTTCTATCAAACTAGTAAGACTAGCTAGGAGCTTCAAGCATATTTGATCTTTTCTAGTCATGTACATTAGTTCAACGATGCCTTGAGTGGCCCTAGATATCTTCGAGTTCCTTCCCAAATTATTTTCTAAGGCCCGCAACCCTTTGCTAAGGGGGAAACATATTTTGAAGGGATTTGAATAACCTCATACTCATCCACCGATGATGGCATAGGGGATGCAAGAGGAGTGGGGATGTGATTGGTTTCATTAGAGAAATCCTATCTCGCCCCTTAACAACTACTATTGTAGGGCCACACTAATGGTGGGACCAAAGAAAAGGCCTATAGTGAAACTAATAATGACCTTCATCCTTTCCATGAGAAGGTGTCGTACACTTCTCCTAATGATATACCTAGAAGTTGTGGACTAGGTTATGATGCTCATAAACCTTCACAATAGTCAGGGATGCAACAGTCACAGAGTAGAGGAGAGAGGTTTCAACACCAATGGATGAGCATACATTGGTTCACGTCAGCTTCACCAAAAAATGTAAGAGAGGGGGACCACCCATGTTCAAGGTTCTAGAGGGCCAACAATGAAAGGCTACCCTAACTTACCTCAACTTAACAAGATGTTGGGAAATGTGGGATGAGAATGATGAGGACTATAAAGTCCTTCAATCACCCTATAGACCCTAAATGCAAAATGGGGCAAGGTGAGCCAATTTGTAGGTTCAATGTTATGCCTCGGGAAGCTCTATGCTTGATGAAGGAAACATGGTCCTTGGACAACAGTGTGGCGCATTGGTGTCTCTCAAGTGTGTTGGCATCCGTACAACTAGGTAACTAAAGAGACAAGGTCAAACCTAGGAAAACACAGTAATGACCTAACTAACTACTACTAAAGGGAAAAAATAATGTGATTAAGTAAATAAAATACTCTCTAATGTGATAAAGAAAAAATACAAGAGTTAGGGTGGCAAGAAGGATCTCACAAAGAAACTCATTTGCTAGCTAGCTCCCAAAAAGCACATTCACCTACACACAAGGAGGATAAATGTTGGGTGTCTATATAGCGACTTGCCTTAGTTAGGACCTCAGTTAGGTGTTTCAACATCCACAGAAAGCTAAGAAAGTGAGATTAAAAAAGTAACATAATGAGGAGCACTAAAGCAATACAAAATAGTAAATGTTCTTACTGTATCGAGCAATAGAGGAGAGGAATGGGAAGCTTACCACCTCCATCAAAAACACTCAAGGCTGATGGGGGAGAGATTGAGAGTACTCAAGCCTCTACTACAATGGTGTGGTCCAAAACTTTCTCTACTGAAGTGATGGAGTGAAGTTGTTGTTGCAATGGTGTGCAAGAGTGCTGCTAGAGTCCTTGAGAATGCTATAAGTGAGTGAAAGAGTGTGAAGAAGCTGGTTGGAATACTTGGAAGAATTTTGACTAAATGATTAGAGGATTAAATGCTTGTGGAAGGAGTGAATTTGAAAAGGAGATGAAGAAAATGGCCATATTTAGGTCAGTCAGTCGAAGAGGGTGTTACAACTTGACCACCAATGAGAAGTGTAATGCCTCTACAAGTTTAGTTGTAGGAATCTTCCAGGGACATAAGCACACCTAATAGACGTTTATGTGCCACATGGATGTCTATGTGTCATGTGGGCCTCCACCATAGAAATTCTCCCACTGACGCTCAAAATAGGTGCCAAGTGGAATGAAAGCAACATGCTTAAGTGTAATTAAGCCTCTAAACTTTGTTTTCTAAGATGGAAAAAGTTCAAAAGGTGAATTTACATAAGGGGTAAAAATTCACTCTTATACATATATGTATATGTATACACACACACACACATAGATATGTTTGTGTGTATGTATGTATATGTGTGTGTGTGTGTGTTTGTGTCTGTATATGTGTTTTCATATATTCAAATGAATTGATTCCAAATAAAGAACATGTGCTATAAGGAAACTAATATATTTGTTCTAGCATTAATTTATGTGACAGAAATAATATGGTGCCTAAGAGTCTATTTTATTCATTATATGAAGTAGTTGAATATGTATCCTTGTTATTATTAGATTCACTATTGTAAAAATAAGTGGATCCATTCTCTACCCTTGAGGACATCTAGGATCAATTCATGGACCAACTCCCTCGATCCAGTTGATGAATGATGACCAGTAGGAATAGTATTGCTTGTTTTCTAGCTACAAGTCATCATCCCTGGAATGCACGCACTATAGTTCCCACCCAACAACAACAACTATATATGACTAGAATTCCCGCCAGGTTGGGGGGGATCAACGTTCCGGGTTGGGTGGGGTTCATCCGGGGGCTAAAGCTACGAGTGGGTTACGGGAATTATAGTTGGGTGGGGGCCCGCCCCCCCAATATAATAGTTTAGTTTCCAAGGAATAGTATTATGTGTATCAACTAGCCACAAGTCCACGACCCTACCTATATAAGGGCCACATATACAAGTTGGTCCTCAAGGCACGCTCTTGGCTAGATTATTCATGGTGCCCAGCTGACTATAATGGGTGGTGGCGCGCGCGATAACTTTGAGTAGGGGCTGATTCCTTTCTTCTGTATCGTTACCGGTCCTGATCAGTGGGGGTAAGATTATTGGATAGGGAGGGATATGTTGACTAAATATATACCAAAGGGGGAGGAATGAAAGGCCACCTAACCCAACCCCTTATTTTAATTGTGTGTTTAGTTTTTAATTAATGAAAGGAACTCAAAAGGTATAAATTGTTGCAAGAAAAAAGATGTATACAATTAATTTAGCATAGTTTTCTATTATTCATGATGCTTTATGTCAAGTAAAAAAAAAAATTCTATGTATAATTCTTGTATTTTTCATGTTGTGTGTTTAATTATTCAACATTTCTGACTTAGTGCAATTTAATTTTATCCCTACCAATTTAATTTTCTTGATTGTAACCTTATTGATACAAACACTTTTGAAGGTGGAAGAACGATAACACATATACCTATGTATGTTGTTCTATAAATTTATATAAAATTTTAGTTAAAAAAAATTGTGTTGAAGTTTTTTTCCTCTTCTAAAAAATTTGTAAATGATAAATGATTTTTCTTATCTTGAAAATATAAATTTATATTAATGGATTAAAGAGCTCACTTTAGGTAGTCCTCATTAAAAAAAGGGACACACAAGCAACTCATTGTAGCCAATTTCAAGTTTCATACCTTTGTTTCTCAATGTGAACTATTTAAGTCATCTTTCATTTGAAAGGGGTGCTACAATTTATGCATATTTTACAAGATAGAGACTCTTGTGAAGTGCTAACACAAGAACAAATGTAATCAACATGTAAGATATTTTAATAGTTAATGTTTTGAATGTTTAGTCCATTCCACCACCTATCTAACCTTCCACAATCCACATGCATGCCTATCATGGATAAAGGTAGGAGGAGGAGATGAGTTCAAATATTTATCATGACCTTCTAGGAGATTCTAGGTGGAAACTATGGATAGTGGTGTATAGGGTTTATTTCGTGATAACCCCAGTCACCATAGAGTATGAAGCACCACCCTTCATGTCAGACATAGACACTTGCACATTTTACCTTATGGACGTAAGGTTTTATAGTAGATTTAATTAATCTCCAACCATTTAGAGTAAGGGTACCACATTTAAAATGGTTGGGAATAGGATAGAAATTGGACATTATTCTTGTTGCACTAGCCATTGATGCTCTAGTTCATTGATAGGAGTAGAATGCTAAGGAGAATAATTAGAATTGTTGAGTGAAGGAAATGATCAGTACAAAAAAAAAATCTTAAACCAAATGCATAAACAAAACACACACAAATTAGATGCAGAAGACAAAGAAAGTTTTTAATGTGGTTCACCAATTGGCTACATCCACATTGAGCAGGGGATTACTCTCTGTATTAATTAGATAATAAAACTCTCATACAATTACATATTTGCATCTCTACAATATCATATATATTCTTCTTCCTACAACAACAAATACACTGCACACCAAGTATAAAATTAGTCAACTACAATAACCTCATTGTGGGAGACAAGAGCATGTAGAGGTCAATGTAAGGAGAGATGAAGGATTGGTCTGACCGAACTACTAAAAATAGTAAAGGATTGAACTACACCATTATTATCAACGTTACACCAACAATCTCCCACTTGAAGTCTAATTTGGGCTGTAGGGTAGCTGTGTAGAGAAATCCCCTAATCCAAGCTTATAATAAAAAATTGACAATGCCAAGAGAAGTCTCACAAGTCTCACAGAACTTGAACTTCTCCCTTGGAACATTTTTTGTCAAATCATCTATTGGGTTCACTTTGGTGTCAATCTTCTTGACTTACAATTTACCCTCTTCAAGACCATGCTGAATGAAATGATATCTTAACTCAATATGTTTGGTTCGATTATGAAAGGTGCAGTTCTTTTCCAAGTGAATGGCACTATTGCTATCACAAAACAAAGGAGAAACATTTCAATTGCACCACAATTCATTCAATAACCATTGTAGTCATATCATCTCCTTTGCTCTCGTAGTGAGAGCAATGTATTCAGCCTTGGTGGAAGAGAGTGCAACTACTTATTGCAAAAGTGAAATCCAACTAATTACAGCCCCAGAAAAAGTAAACACATACCCAGTTGTAGACCTCCATTTGTCCAAGTCTCCAGCCATATCAGATTCAATATTCCCTCATAGCTAAGTATCATGTCCTCCAAACCATAAAGCATAATTTGAAATACCTCTAAGATACCTAAAAAATGCACTAAACTTCTTGCCAATGAGGTTTTCCTAGATTTCTCAAAAATCTGCTCACAACACCCACTATATGGGAAATATTTGGATGAGTGAAAACAATGGCATACATAAGACTACCAACTATAGATGAATAGGGAACATTCTTCATCTGTGTTATGTCTTTCTCAGTTGTAGGAGGGTATGTGCAAGATCATGGTGGGCCAAAAAGTTGCAATATGATGGGTATGTGGCTGATGACCCTTTTTTTACCCAAAATTGATGAAATGAAAAGGGTTTTTAAAGGAGATTCTCAACTTTCCACCAATATAAATTATTCTTTACTTTGAATTTAATAAGTAATTATTATTCATTTTCTATTCAAATTATGACTAAAGTCCTAATTGATAGGCTAATTGAAAAACATCTATAGCTTTCAAACGGTATCATATTTTTTGAATCCAAAACATGTGTCACACTCTATGTTTTGCATACTATAGGATTAAAAAGATAAAAATTAAATTTCATGAAGTTTTGACCAAGTTAAGGTGGTCAAACATACGATTTTTTTAATATTTCTCAAAAGTTTTAATGAAAAATTCATAATTAATTATTTACTTGGAAAAAAAATTTCAAAAAATATGCATCAGATCAGGACATGAGTCCTCTAATTATATCTCAAATATTATAACAAAATATTATCATTTTACTGTGGTTAGGGTGGTCGAATGGACACCTACTTCTTCTTTTCCTAAAATTTAAGTACTACTGCATTGAAATTTAAATTTTTCACCAAATAGATTTTGTTTTTATTTTAAACAAACCTAATAGTTTACAAACTACATTCAATTTTCTATAGATTCTATTCTTACATATTTTTGAAATAATATAGATAACTTATTCAAATTTTACGTCAAGTTGCCTAACTCTGATTTTTCTAAAAAAATTGCCACTTAAGGGCCTATTTTTTCCATGATGATCCTGCACATACCCAAGACACATACCTGATGACAATCGAATGTGATCGACTAAGGGAGTACAAAAAAAAAATTGCATTCTACATATTAAATATGACCAATATTTTTTCAATGTACTTCTCTTGATACAATCTAATTTATCTTTGATTATTATCATGCCAATAATCCTCTTTGATGCCCCTAGATCTTTCATAACAAACCACTAAGCTAAATGATGTTTCAATTTCATAACAACTCTCATGTTGCTACCAGTGACTAATATACAATCAATAGAAATAAAAGTGTTGCAAACTCACTACTTGCAAGCCACTTGCAATAGATACACTTATCATATTCATAGTGAATGAAGTTGTGCTCAGCCATGAAGCTATCAAACATATGATACTATTTCCTTGGGGCTTTCTTGAGCTCATATAAACTACACTTTAGGTTGCAATACAAATTCTCTTGACCCTACTATACAAAACCTTTAGGGTGCTCCATATACAAATCCTCTTCAATATCTCCATGAAGTAATGTTTTTTTAACATCAAGTTGCTCAAGCTCAAGATTCCAAATAGCTGCAAGGTTCAAAACAACACAATTTTTTTGCATTTTCACAACTAGGGAATTTTTTTAATTAAAATCAATGTTTTTTGTTGATCAAAACCCTTCACAACAAATATGGCTTTGTATCATTTGGTACCCTCATCTTCTTCTTTCAACCAATGCACCCTTTTATTTTTTAGAGGTTTGGGATTTGGTAGAAGGGTAACCAAATAGCATGTATCATTCGCTCTCAAAGAATCCATTTCTTCTTGCATTATTGTCATCCATTGCAATGAGTTCACATCTTTGCAAGCCTGTTTAAATGTCACCAACTCTAAATGATCAGAAAGTAAAAGTTCATAGTCATCATACTTAGATGGATGCATCTTCTCCTAGGTAGACCTCCTTAATTGACAACCTTATTCTTGAAATAATTTTGTTTCTAAGCTTAATCTTTGTAATTATCATTGGACATCTTCAATATCAGATTGTAAATCTCTTTGATTTTGTACACTCCCCTAGTCTTGCACATGTCCTCAAATATACTATATGTGTATACCTTTCATTGAATATGTGCTCCCCATTCGAATCTGGGAGAGACTTTGACCATACACCATCGAACCTAAGGAATGTTGCGATTCAACATAAGGTAGTGTAGAAAAATTCTTTATTTGTTGTGCCCAGACATTAAGAAGTTGTGTAGCATGTTCTAAAGGCATCAATGAGTTGTCAAACAACTTTGTTTGACCAAAAGGAGGCTTTATAGTGAATTTTCCTCCAATATCACATGTAAGTCTACCTTCTTCCATTTTAGAAGGCTACAAAACCACCCCAGTAGGCTGTGTAGAATTTAGCGAGGGAAAGGATGAAATTAGTTTAGGCTACACATAAGTATTTAAAGGTTGTGATGTAAATACCAATGACAACGATAAATTATTTGTAGGCACATGAAGATTTGGTGAAGCTTTTCCAGTAGTATAAAAGACCCATTTGATGTTGTGCAATAACATTTGTAGGCTACGAATTAATAGATGAATATTATGAACTCACATGGGAAGGGTGCATTGCACTTACCAGAGTTGGAGTGGGAATAGTCAAATGCAATGATGAAGTATTTGGAGGCAACAAACAAGTAATTGAAGGCTAAGAGCTTATACTAGACAGCTGCAAAGAAATTATTAATGGCTAGAAAAATCAAACAAAGGTGTGCCTAGCATTGCCATTAGAAAACAAATCAACATCTATATAATCATTTTAAGATGTTTTTTTTTGTGAAAACTTGGAAAACATTTTTCGTTAAAAACGACATCCCAATTGTGAATAATCTTTTTAGCAATGGGATCCCATAGCCTAAAACCAAATTCATCTTCTCCATAACCAAGAAAAATATTCCTCTTAGATTTCATATCCAATATTCTCCTCTACTCTTTTAGAATATAGACAAAGGCCTCACAACCAAACACATGTAAATGATGAAAAGAGATTCTTTTTTTTTCCATCTTTCATCCATAATATCAAAATATATTCAACATGGAATTTTATTCATTAAATAAATTACATTATTACTAGCCTCCACCCAAAATTATTTACCGAATCTAACATTTGTGAGCATACACCAAGCTCTCTCAAGAATCATTTGATTCAACCTCTCAATTGCAAAATTTTCTAGGGGGGTGAATGGAACCACTTTAACTCTGAAAATTCCATTATTTGCACAAAAAATTTCAAACTATGAAGAGAAAAACACTCCTCCATTATCTATTAATAGGCATTTAATTTTGTTCCCAATATGATTTTCAACAACAACCTTAAAGATCTTAAAATTTGAAAATTCCTCTGATTTTATTTTCAACATATAAATTCAAAATTTGTGAGTGCAATCATCAAGAAAAGTAACAAAATAGTTTGCACCTCCAAAAGAGGTTACACCAATTAGACCAAAGACATTGGAATGCACAATCTCCAAAGGTGTAGTTTTCTTCTCATGACCAATCTTCATAAAGTTGGCCCGACTCTACTTTCCATAAAGGAAATGCTCACATAACTCCAAACTAATTGATTTTAGCCCTAGAAGTTGATCCCTTTGAAGCATGAATTAAAGTCCTCTTTTGGTCATATGTCTAAGCCTCTTATACCAAATCTCTAAACTACTATCCACAACCATCAATGTAGCTCCCACTTCATCATTGTACTCTAAAACATAAATATTTCCCAATTTTTTTCCTTTTGCAAGCACCATGACACCCTTGGTTACCTTCCAATTATCTAATGAAAATTTCACATCACACCCATGAGCATAAAGTTGGCTCATCAAAATTTCATTTCATTTCAAAGTTGGAACATGGTGAACATCTTTCAAAATCCAATTATTTCCATTTTTTAAATAGAAAATCACATCACCTTTACCTATGACTTCACATTCTTTATTATCCCTAAGAAACACTCTACCAAACGTACCTTCTTGATAATTAGAGAAATCATCCTAGCACAAAGTAGCATGGAAAGAGGCACTAGAATTGAGAACCCAAGAATTTGTAGTTGTGTCACCTACAACCAAAACTAAAACACTGGCATCTACATCATTTACTTACTTACTTACCTTATCTTGTGCCTTTTTGTAATTCCAACAATTTTTCTTTATGTGGCCTAGTTTACCACAAAACCAACAAGCACCATTTCTACCTCTTGACTTTGATCTTGGTGCAGATTTTGACCTTCTCTTGTTATTATTTCTGCTTGTTTCTCGACTCCTTCCACTATTGTCAGTACTCACTATAGTCAAAGCATCTCTAGATGAGGGCCCTTGATTTTTCCTTCTCATGTCTTCATTGAGAAGTGTGGCTGCAACATCATCAAATTCTAATTTCCTTTTGGTAGCCAATAAAGTGCTAACTGCCATCACCACTCCTTCCCAACTATTTTCTAATGAACATAATAAAAGTATTGCTTTGATTTCATCATCTAAATTAATACCAACATAAATTAACTGAGTTACCAAAGTATTGAATTTATTGAGATGGTTTGATATAATCCCTCCTTTCATTTTCAAATTATATAAATTTTTAATTGTAATGAATACCTTATTGGATGCCAATGAGATCTTCTACATGTTGGAGAGTTTATACCAAACCTCTTTTGTCGTCTTCTCTACTGAAACATTAAATAGTAAATTGTTGGACAACGAAAGGAAAATAGTTTCCCTTGCTTTCATATTCAAACTCTCCTAATCTTTTTATGATATTGAGCCTTTTCCCTTTTTTTTCTAATCAATGTAGGGAAGAGATCCTACATTATTAGTAATGATTCCATCTGAACCTTCCAAAATTTTAAATTCTTCCCAGATAACTTATTTATTTTCCCTTTTTTTGCTTCGTCCATTTTTCTCAGAATTCTTTAAGATTCCTAACCAGCTTCACCACTGAGCCGCTTTTATGAGCTTCTTGACCAAATCTATTATACCAATTATTGAGTGAAGAAAATGAATAGTACATAACAAAATAGAAAATCTTAAATAAAATTCCTAAGCAAAACACACACAAATTAGATGCAAAAGACAAAGAAATTTTTTCAACTTGGTTCACCAATTGGCTGCATCTACACTAAGTAGGGAATTTCTCTCTATATTAATTAGAAAATAAAACTCTCATACAATTGCATATCTTAAGCTCTACAATATCATATATCTTCTTCTTCCTACAAAAATGAATACACTCCACTCCAAGTTTAAAAAAATTCAACTACAATATTCTCATCATGGGAGACAAGAGCATGTAGAGGTCGATGCAAGGAAAGGAGTGGTCTGACCAAACTGTTACAAATAGTAAAGGATTGGATTGTACCATTATTGTCAATGCTACACCAACATGAATGAGCTTGAGGCACTAGTAAGAAGCCCAAAGAAATGTCAATGTACTCTTGGGCACAATATTTATGTTTGAAGTATTGCATGCAATAGTGATCTAACAAAACAAGTATCCCTAATATTTAGGACTAACTATTGATACAACATAGATTACTTATACATTTCAAGTATATTCCTAGTTGTAAAGAGATTTAAAATATAAAATAGATCAAGGAACAAGAAATATAGATGTTCCAATTTAGCCTTTACGTACTCAAAATTACTTTATTTAAACCATTTATCTTTAATTATTAAATTAATAGCATAAAGTTTTACGAACTAGATTGGTATAGTGGAGGTATTTTAGTTGCATGCATATGTCCATAAGTGTTTTGGCCATGTAATTCTAAGTAGAATATGTATACAATTTTAGATTAACTATTGAGCTATTCTTGTGAATTGAAAGTCTAGCTATAATGAAAAATATATAAAATGTAAATTTTAACAATCTAATAATCAGTTAGTGTGTTCTAAGGCTGAGTCATAAAGTCTTGATGCTTGTATGGTGGTTTAGTAATAATATGTGAGGTTATACCCTTGTCTTCTTTCTTGTTTCCCTCTAATTTTCATATCACATGCTCACAACTCACTATTAATTGTTTGAATCAGCTACAATCAGTGTACTCTCATCCATATTTTTTGACTCTTTCTCTCTTTGCTAAGTCCATTTTACTATAAAATATTAAATGATACATATATGATAAAATCCATTTAAGTCATACTCTATAAAATTATCAAGGGAAAGATCTAGAAAGTTGAATATATTAAAAACGAAGATCTATTAGTTGTTACCACAATGTAAGATGTTAAATTTCAAATGTTTAAGTGATATTTGAATATCTAATTTTAAATTTAAATAATAAATTTTAGTCATATATGAATATCCAATTTTAAATTTAAACTATAATTTTTGATTTATGTTAAATCGATGACTAGACTCTAAAAAGTAAATCGCATGCGTGTCTCCGAGGAGAATGCAAGTTGGTTGTTGCCGCCTTTGGGCTGGGTGAAAGCCAATTTTGATGGTGCTGCTAAAGGCAACCCTGGGAAAGCTGGTAGTGGATGTGTTTTAAGGGACAACTCTGGGGCTTTTATTGCGGCTTTTGCTGTGGACATCGGCACCCAAACTAATCATGTTGCGGAAGCTGTTGGGGCTTATCATGCGGTTAGTTTAGCTTTCAAGATGAACACGAAATGTCTTTGGTTGGAGGGTGATTCAATGAATATAATAAATTGCATTTTAGGGCTTACCCCTCCCTCATGGACCATCAAAAAGTGGATCGAAGATACTAAATTCTTATTAAGTAAATTTGATAAAGTGAAAGTGTCCCATGCCTATAGAGAAGCCAATAAAGTGGCTGATTACTTCGCCAATGAAGGGGTCAAGAAGGGTGGGGAAAACACGTGGAGGAAGAATGACTTCCTCCACCCTGATGTGAAAGTGCTAATTTATTATGATTCAGTGCATGGAAGAGAAGTTTGTCTTCATCATGATGAAGCGGATAAAGATTAGGTACGTCGATTTCATTAGATTTGATGGGACCGACATCATTTTCCTTTTCAAGAAGAGTCTTCGGCATGCTTTCTGGGTGTTTAAAAAAATATGCCTAATTGAGACCCAGAGCAACAGTAGGGTATTTTTTAATAGAGCTCTGAAAATGGGAGGAGAAAGAAAATGTGTGGAGCCAAGCAGCTTTAAGGAGCATAAAAAGAACGACAAAGCTTGGGAAAGAATTGAGAAGGGAGGCTTAGTCCCCTATTTGGAAAAACTCCATGGTACTGACGAGGGGATGCTGGACTATTTTGTTAAAAACTGGAAAAATGGAGAGATTGTGTTGTTTGGCAGGAATGTTAAGCTGAAAGAGGATTTAATCAGTGAGATAACTGGTCTTTCGATAGAGGGTGTGAAATTTTATCGGGACCGTTGGTTCTCTGATGAAGCGGTCATTAAATTTCCTAAAAAAGGCAAGGAGAAAGCTAAGTTGGTTAAGGTCACCAATAGCTACTTTGATGTGGAGTCCCTCAAATCCATATGGAGAAAAGTTTTAAGAGTTATTACGGAGTATATTACGGTTGACGGGTGCTTCACCAGAGTGTATGGTTACCACTTTACTATTTTGAACCACTTCCGTCACAAGGTTCGTATCTCTCTGCCTTTTTACTTATTTTCTTCTTTGAAGAATTGCCTTGATGAAGTTGAAAGAAACCCTAGGAAGAATGCTATTATTCACCCTGGTCTTGCTAGGCTCATATTTGAGCATTATCAAAATTTACCTACTTTGCCTAAAATTGTTGATCTCGGAGATTTGGATGATGAGGAAACATAAAGTAGTAGGGAGACCGACCCCCGAGCCCCCCTTGCTTGTACCCCTGATGGTCCTAATACCTATACTCCCTAGTCCCAATCTTGTCGGAAGGCCCTTAAGGATTTTGCTCCGCCGTCTTGTCCTAAGTTGCAGCCTCTGCTTGAGTGCCCTAGCCTGCGTTTTACTTCGCCGCCCTGTCTTAATCCCCAGTTGCCTCTCGGTTGTCCTACTCCGGGTTTGGTCTCTGGCCTTAAAGGTACCTCTGTTATTAAATTTGTCTTGTATTCTGGGAATTCAATGGAAATTCTTTCTGATAAACCTATGGTCAGTAAGGAGTCGGTTCCTAGTGCCCCTGCATCTAGAAGATTTGGGAATGCCCCTTATGATTCCCCTAATCAGGATGAAATTAATTCGGCCTTGAATAAGCTCAATCCTTAGGACATTGTGGGTGTGGCGGAGAAAAGTATGGATGGTCTTTTCTCTGTTCTCAAGTGGACCCAGAAGGAAATCTGTGATTTGAAAGGCCGTAATATGGACCTAAGCAACAGGGTCATGGATTTGGAGCAGAAGATGAGTTGGAGTTGTAAAGACACTGATGGATAGGAAACCCCCTTACCAAGGAAAAGACAGCTTTCGCAGGAGGAAAGATTGACCAGTATCGAGTGCAATATATCCTAGCCCAAAATATTAGGGCCACGTTGGTGAACAATCACAAAATTGCCAGGCATAACACCATCATCATCAATGCTATGGTGGAAAAGCTCAAAAAAAATCAAAAGGGTTCGTTGGTTGTGGATTTGGACGTGGACAGAGGTGGCTGCAGATCTGCTGGTGAAGGGATTTCAACTCGTACCTGGGCTAACACTAAGAGGAAGACCCCGATTTGTCACATACGGCTCTCAAATCCTCAAGCATGGGTTACAGGATGAAGGATGTTGAAATGGAGGCTGAGGAGTTGTTGAACACCTTGGAGTAGTGCGGTTGTTGTTTCTGGTTTTTTTTTGGGTGGTCCTTTTTTGGACCCTGCGTCTTTTTGTTGTCATTTCCTTTGTGGGATAGCTATCTATTCATTTGGACTTATTTTTTTATCTTTTGTTGTTTAAACTCTACTGATTTAGGTTCCTATAAAACCTATTTTTTCCTTTTCAAAACAAGTTTTGACTTGATGTAATTATTGGGTTATTTTGTCATGATGGTGGTGTTATCAGTAATTATACTTTGCCTCGTGTTGGATCTATTCCTCATCCTATAGGATCTTATGCACTTAATATTATAGTTTGTAATGCTCCTATATATAGTAAGTTGTGAGCTACCTTCTCTTTTACTAATATGGGCTTTATTTATAAGCTATTTTAAACCTCATGGTTATTATATAAATATTCATGACAATTATTTTTTTAATCTTATCATATATTATTCGATGATAGTAAATTGTCTTCTCATGTATATATATCATTGATAACTTATGATATGCTACTAATTACTTAATGATGTTATGAATCTTACTAAGGAACCATTAAATGAACAATTTGGTGTTCTTAAAGATGCTTATTTATGTGTTACATCAACTTTACTTTCCAAGTTTAGATTGATGATTTTAAATCATATTTTTTAAGGTGACTATGAATATTTAAAATTTGAAGTATCCTGCTATCAAATTATTATCCTATTGGAAATTTTGGTGGACTATGTTGTAGAAAAAACTAATTTTGCATGCTTTAATATCTTTTCAAATGCTTGATGGGTTTTTTTCTTAGTTTGCTCAACTTTTAAAATAATAAATTTTAATAGTTTAGGAAAGGACTTGAAAGTTATTAGTGTTTAAATTCTTCTTCGCTTAACTACAATTAGTAAGCTAGAAGTTTTTTATATAATTTTATGATCAAATTATTATTAAATTAGAGGTGATAGTTGAACCTAATTGAGTTTATATATGTTAACTAGCTTACAAATTATGTGTTAGTTTAATTCTAAGAAGGTGAAATATAAATTATTTGATGTTTTTATCTAAACAAGGCCATGTTGGATGACCCCTTGAGTCTTATGTCTAGTTTCTTAGGTCTTTCATTTTTATAATTTGCATCAAAATTATTTTAATTATGTTATCCTTTTGGAGGGACTTCATATATCTAGTTTTGTAGGTTTTTTTTGCAATTGTAGGATATTGGAAGCAATTGAGCTATTAACCATAGTGAGAGATGATGCAAGGGGACTACAACAAGAGATGGTCATACATAATAATTTTTTAGGGTTGAGGGAATTTCCTTAATAATATATTATAGATAAGAAAAATATTTAATGTGATGAAGTACTCAATGTAATTAAATATTGATAAATATTATTATATTTTATATTTTATATTGATGCATATTAATATAATGTATCAAATACATTCTTTATCAATTTCTCTTAGAGAAAATTTTGCATGATATGAGTCATGAAAAATGTTGGAATGTACCATGTGTCAATGAATTCTAATTATTTTATCATGTTGATCTAATTTCTACATTATGTCTATTCTATTATATATATGTATAAGTATCATGAATCAGATCAATCATTCTATGCAACTAAATTCTACAAGATAATATAATGACTACTTTTTTAATTGTTGTAAGTATTTTGAAAATAATTTTATACATTAGTCGAGTATTTGCGTCTATTTTATTTTATTTTTGTTGTATCCCTATATGATTATTTGGAGAATGATAAAACGCATCTTGAATTCACACAATTGGTTGATGATGACTGATGTCCAAATTTCTCCTCTAAAAATTTGAAATATCATACTATCATATATATCAACATGTGTGGTGATATCCAAGTTCTCCGTATTTAACCATCCATACAATAAAAAAGATAGATCCAATGGAAATGAATTTGTAGCCATCCCATACTGGTCTCATTTACCCTATTAAACAATTATCTAGGCCATCTACTCAGCCCATGTAACCACATCTAGAATATGTTGTATACCCCACTATAGTCAATAATAAGAAGTCATGAATGTCTGAACATAAGTATAATTAAATAAAATAGTAGATATAGGATATGGAATACAAGGTCCAAGAACTAGATCATATGTTAGAACAACCAAGTTCAAAGAACAAAAGGTTCTCATTAAATTCCATATTAGAAGTATGATCATCATTAAAATTATTAAATACATATTTAGGGACAAAGAATAAAAAAAATAGCTATGACCTCTCTACTCTCCATCTCTATAATGATAATGATATTAAGATTAAATTTCATAGTCTCGCTTTCTTTTCCATTAGTGTTTTTGATAGATGAAAAGTATATTTTTTATCAAATGGTGTGCATTAAAGAAATAATTGAATGGGAATCCCCAATATCAATATATCCCTTCCCAATTACATTCATTTAAGTATTATTTTCATCAAAATATGTGGCAAGACACAAGGCTCAAAAGAAGTGAACATGGAATATGAAGATTCCCTTTGATGAGAATCTCCTAAATATAGAATCCAATTCCCTAATAAATTACCTATAAAATAATATAGATGTTTTCATTTTTTCTTACCTATTCCAATACCATGACTCTTTTTCTTATCAAATTTTAATTGTTTTGAAGTAGAAGCTGAAGTAGACATTTTTTAAGGTAAAATAGTTTTGTTGTTTCACAAGAATATCTTTCAATTCATCAAGGCTATTCTTCTAACAATAATAAGGCATCCTAAAATCATAATAATACATCTTAAACTCACTCATAAATGTTTTTCCTAGAATAGAAAGTAAACAAAAATATATAATATATAGGCCCTAGCTTTGAGATAATACTTAGCATAAATTGTGTAGACTTTTGAATTTTAAACTCCTTAAATTGTGTTCTTAGTGACTTGAAATTGGTGATGAAGTCCTGTATCTTGTAAAAATTAGATTGATTGAGACTTATTACTTCACTCTCTAACAAATATCTTTGAATTTCATTTATTTTCCCAAATATTTCTAACAATGCACTCTACATAGCCATGAGTGTATGTATGTGCTCAATATGAATTAACTTCTAAGAGATATACAAGAAAAACAACCAATTTATTCTTCAAAACTATTTAACAAATATTTTTCAGCTTCATCATTATTTGATTCACATTAAAGGCTATGAATGTTTGTACAAACTCATAACTCTTAGCCATTTAGGATAGTTGAAAGGTGTGAAACATGGAGTTAATTTTTTTTTTTACAATGTAACATAGGTTACCATCAAGTAAAAAATATAAAATTATAATTATTTTTCATATTTTAATGTTTTTGATTTAATTATTTTTCATTGTATTATATTTTCCTTTTAAAAGATATTATTTTTTTCAATCAAAGTATTTTAGTTAAAAATATGTATCTTTGAACTACTAGTAGGAGTGAATTTGTTGAGAGTAGAGCATGCTTATCCTTAATTGGACCATCAATAATTGAGGCATCTTAATTTTGAATTGGACACAAATATATTCTTCTTCTTTTTTTTGTTCTATGTCTTCCATATATTTTTATTTCATTTCCATCTTTATAGTTCCTTTTTATTTATATTCTTTTACTTTGCATGTACGGTTAAAATAGGAAATCCTTATTATTGTAATCTTGTACAAAATATTTTTTTATAATCAATATAAGAGAATCTCGGGAAAAATGAAACTTTAAACATGTTTATTTTTATACCATGGAAAATTTCATTTTTAGAATATTTTTATTTGTATTTTTTGTTTTGATTTTTAAAATGTAAAATTTCTTAAAAGCTATTATAATATATGAAAATGCACTGTTTTTTTTGGTGTCTTCCATATAATTTGTATGGAATATTTTCTAGATTATATCTCTCAAATGTTTCATTTAAATAAATAAAACTATTATGAAGTATCTAGAATATATTATATATTAATCTAGAAAATTCCATACTATAAATTATATTTTCAAAATATTTGAAACATCTTTTTTAAAAATGAAAGTAATCAAAATTAATATTTCCTCAAAATTCAAAGCAAAGTATTTTATAAAGTGAATGCCTCCAATATCAAAGGGTAATTGTTGTTTCTAACTTCTATTGGAAAGACACAACTAGAAGTAAAAGCTAATATGATCCCACATCCAATTTGGTTCTAAAGAATAATTATTATAAGACTTTCATGTTAAATGGAGTGGATACTTATATAATGCTAAAAATATGAAGTTTCTTCTTAGATTAGTACTATGGCTTATTTATGCTACAATAGCTGATACTTGAAGCTAAACAATATTGTAGAGTCTATTAGTCTGTTCAAATTTTATCTTTAAATATCAATACCAATACTTTTTAGATTAATATAATTATATTTTAACAAAGTAATGTTGGTGATTTCATAATTGTTATTTACTCGTAATCGTTTATTTTACTAACATCTTTAGAAATAATAATAACAATATTTTATTTTTATACTAAATAAAATATCTGTAAATCATATTGAAAAAAATAAATATATATATTTAAAACAAACTTTTACAATAAAAATCACTTGTAAAACAAAGAAGAGGTAAGAAAATTATAGAAACAGATGTTTAACATTTCATTCTTGTAATCTATATTTTAGATCTAAAAGGGCGCGTCCACACCATCTTAGTGAGATATAGTGATACATAAAGGGGTCTGCTCTCTAACAATGCACAAGCATACAGAGTTTGATTCATTTATTAATTAGGACTCCTCATTCAAAACCAGTAAAAGCTAGTCTTATCTCTGTAGTGATGGAGGGATCAGGTGTAGGTAATCCTTTGCAGCGCAGAAGACAAGGCTTTAGACCTGTATACGATGTTGAAGATAGCCTCGGCAATGCCTACGTGGTAACACTAACCTCACTAGCAAGAAATTATTTTCGTGGAACGAGGGGCATTCATTTACGCAGTGAAAATACTGCGGGATCCGCAATAGAATATGATATTTATGTCTGCGATGATGGGAGGCTTGACGATGATAGGGTTGTGGATTGATTTTATTACCACATAACGGACCCAGAGAGTTACAGTACTTCTGAAGATCGAACGCAGCAGGATGCCGGCTATCACCGTCCCCGTCCGTATTTGCTTATGACTCAACATCAGATCGCCTCTCCACGTTTTGCAGATTTAATTCGTTGAAGTCGTTCTCTTGAATGGAATATGCGATTAACCGAATATGATGATCGTGTTGACGTTCCATCAGCAACTACAGACGAAGAAGCCGCAGAAATTTTGGGATCACCCACGCCTTGCCCTAACATAAATAATGATCCTGAAATTCATTGCGCAATTTGCCTTGAACCTTTTGGAGACACCCATGGGGACATAAAGCAGTTACCCTGCAACCATATATTTCACTACCAGTGCATACTTAGATCCACTCAAGTGAAAAATCAGTGTCCCATGTGTCGCCGTGAGTACGACAGCCGCCATGGCCAATCCAGTGAAGTGCGCTAGGTAACATATTTTCCATCTCTTATTACAGAATAGCGCCCAGTCCTCCATTTTTGGCGATTGAAAAGAGAAGTTTGACATATTTTACTATTTTCTAACAAATAATCATATACACAAATATTCTATTGTATGGAGGAGTCTCGCTGTAAATATTAACTGATATTTCTTATCCTGAATTTTGATACTTACTCATATGTAAAAGTATGCATATTTATCAACGTGAACATAATATTTGTCATGTCATTTAATAATAAATGAGTTTGTAATGTTAATTGCTTTTGAATTGTTACAAATCGGGATCTTTCTACTATTTATCTCCTATACAACAAATTGGATTTGATTATTCCGATCCTTTTTTAACCAAACAATTTGTGTATTGCAAGTTCTATAGATTCCTTTTCTTTCTAGATATCATGGGTTTGTGGTAATCTTATTTCCTGATCTTTTTGGGCTTTGAGTGGAGAAAAATCATATTACTAGTTGAGATTCTCATGACCTGTTTGTTTAATGATATAATGGAAGATATAGGTTACTATTCTATCCGAGTTGGTACTAATCCTAATCATGCTGGAATGCATTTTTAAATTTTATCTTTAAGAGAGCCTTGTCAAGCTTGTAGTAAATTGACATTAAGAAAAATAAGGTTAGAAGGAGATATTCCTATAACCTAGATGGGAGAGGAAGGGAGTAACATTTCCTTATAAAGTTATTTCTTAAAGTATCGTGGGCATCAATATGACTAATAGTTGTTTCCAAGAAGTAACCAAATGTATGGAATAGGCATTAGGCATAGAATTGTTGGTAAACAAGGTAGGAATGTCAAAATCTTAAATTGGGAGGTCCCCTACTTGAGTAAAATAATTTATTGGTACTTTAGATTGGAGTAAGGTTTCTACACTCTTTCATCATTAAGAGTTATTTCTAGATTAGATAACATTTCAAAAATCTTGTAACCTTTTTCAAATCTACTTTTAATATTGACCCTTGAGAACCATTCTATCAATTTTTTGACATCATTATTTTGAGTAACAATTTTTCAATTGAAGTGAATATTTCCATTTAGAAGAGAAATGGTGGGTTTTGAGTTTCTTACACCCTATAGGTAGCTAATGCTAAGGAAAAAAATCATCTTCTTGCTACAAAAGGTTGTGACAACTTTAGTTTCTTTTTTGTTTTTGAAACCAATAGCCCAAATAGAATTAGCAACAAAGGTCCCCTCTTAATTCATAATAATTCCTCACTAGCCTTACTAGGTTGCCTTTAGATGCAACATCTAAATTTACCTTTAGCTAACCCAACAAAGTAGAGATTCAATGAGTATCCTTCCTAAGTTCATGTTTATAATTTGCTAAATTTAGATGCTTTTTAGTTACCATTTCTCTTCTTCTCTATACTCTAGATTCAAAGAGGCGGTATTCACCATTTTAAGATTGTTAAATTGGACATTTCAAATAATATTTTATCATAATATTTATAATCGTAATAGAATTATCATTATTCTTTGAGGATGTGCATATGTTTCATTGTAGAAGGCCCAAGATAAGTGGGGAAGAGTATGTAATTATAACAAATTTATTAAACAGTTTGTAAGTTGGTAAAAAAATTTAAAACTATTAAATTTGATATCTTCATATGAAACTCAATATGAAACTCAATTGACTTCATATTGTTTGAAGAAGTCTATGTCTCCTAATAATAATAACAATGACAGAAGAGGTGAATCATCATCTCTACATATTAAAAACATAATAATTAATTGAAAATAAGTTGATTTAAGGGATTCCAGTACAATTATAGATATTTCTTTGGTTCAAAGAAGGGGAACGATTCAACAATACTAAACTACAACATAACTTAACAATGTAGCTCCTTTGAGGTGAACCCTAGAAACAAGACCCTCAATGAAAGTTATAATATTGAACATGTTAATTATCTTTGAAAATATAAAAAAAATTAGAGGATGTAGAAATTTTTTAACAAGTCTATCAAGGTGTACTATCTCATCATATTTTTCCCTCTAGTTAAGTAACCCTCCACTTTTGAACAAAAATTATTGCTAAAAAAATAGCATAATAGTAGTAAACTAGGAATATATTTTGAGGGGTTTCAAGTGCAACCATATATCATAACAAATATTAATAATAGAACCATGATTAATCATCTACATTAAACAAGTATTCGTGAAATTATTGAGCTTAAAGATGTTATTTTATATGGAAAAACCTAGAATTGCTATTTTCGAGATACATATCTTTCATAATTTGTACCTAATCATCTATGCTTCTTGTCAACTTCCAACCCACATTTTGCAATTAATATTTTCTTAATAGACTAATGTATCTTTGGCCATCTTCTCAATATTATTTATGCGGCCCAATATTTCCCAAATAATTAGATCCAACCTTTCCTTCTCTTTCACAACCAACTTCATGATGTTTTTTTGAGTTTTCTGAAATTTGTTAGATATAGAAGTAATTTTTAATACTATAAGAAGAACATAAGATTTTTTTTTTAAAGGTTTCAAGAGCTGAGTTATACCCATTAGGTTCAATTTTTTTTTCTCAATAAGAGAAAGAATTCATTTTTATTTACAATATTTTTTTATAATTTTTCTAATAATCACTTAATATAAATATTTAATATTTTATACTAATGAAAGAAACTAAAATAAAGGAAAGTAACAATTTTTCTCCAAAATAAAATTATAAGATAAAATAAGAAAGTACAATTTATCTACTCAAATAAAAAAAATAGATTGGTTAGAGCTCACATATCTTTAGATAAGTCTATGTAAAAGACTCAAGAAGATATTATTCCTTAAAAGTAGTCGAAATTTAAATCATTAATCTAATAAAAATTCTTTGTCATCGGTATGTTAGTAATATAAATGGTCACAACACATAAGATGTTAAATTATTCCTTACAATACTT
>VDFB02118815.1:0-57998 GCA_007258455.2 Sequoia sempervirens
CTAAATTGCTTAGGAAATCCTAGTAGGGTTTCAAGTGGAGGCATGGAATTCACATCATTGAGATAGACTCAATTAATCCTACAAACACATTCATAGTTAGAAGGCACAATCAAGTCACAAGCTATGCAAATACAATATATCAATATCAACACAAAGTAATAAAAAAAGAACAAGCCTAGGGGCTAGACCTAATTCCTTGGGAGCGTGTCTCTGATGGCCTTGCCTACGTATATAATTCATAGAGGAACTGTAGTTTGACAACTTCAGATTGAACCAACTCATATTTGGTTGGTCAAAAAAACATAGGATAAAATTAGTTCAAGTGATTTCTTGACATAACTTCAACCATAAACCACTAACACCATTCCCCACTAACTCATAATAAAATAATTTAATACTTTTATCCTTTCTCTCAATTACTATCTAACCTTGAATGTTACACCGAGCTACACAACATAGTTCTTGATATTCAATCAATAATTATTCATTTTACAATATTAAATATCATAAATAATACATACTTAAAAAGAAGGATGGATACAAATTTATCCATATTATTAATAAGTTTAGTCCATATAGGACATCTAAAAATCAAAATGTCTCTTAACACTACCATGTACTAATTAATAATGCAAGAAGTAATGTCCTAATCATCTCAAACAAGATCATGACATTCTTAACATGATGATAATATTTTTCAATAACGGTAATAGAACAACACATGTGTACGATGATACCACATTGTTAAACTCAACCCACAAACAATATGTATTGAACAATCTACTTTTGGATACCATTCTTTATCAAACATATGTTAGCTATATTGTTATGCTCCTGATGAGTACTACCAACTAGTTTTAATTACTATGCCAAAATTTCTAGAGACCTTAGTCCTTAAAATTTTGATATCCCAACAAAATATTGTCCTAATGCTCTAACAACATGATGCCTCCTTAGTATGATATCCTAAGACAAAATAGAGAGTATAAACTACACTAATTTGGGAAGTATAATCATCCTTTAAGTGATCTTAAGTTCAAAGTTTAGTATTTGAATGATTAATTTTGCCATTAATCTCTAAAAAAGTATTCAGTTATACAATCTTCAAAATAACAAGGTATCAAAATATTCTTGATAAAGTGTCAAAATATGAGCAACACAAAGTATGCAAAAGAGTGCACAAATAATAGATCGAGCTTATCAATAACTCTACTTAGAATCCCTCAACTTGATATATCAAATTTAGATAATAATTGCAATGATAAGATTTTCATTCAATTGGTTTATATAACAAATAAAGAGTCATATCCCTTAGGTACCACTTATTATCTCACTAATCAATTAGCAAGTATTCTTCCACAAAAGAGGACACATCAATAGATCCAATTTCTTCATCAAGCAATAGTTCTTCACTAAGGCTTTAAATTATGTAATAAATAGTAGCAAATGAATAATTAATAGTGTTAACTTGAGAGACTAAATTGTCAATATGTATGTCATCATCACTTAACTTTCCACAATGAAGAACTAAACTCAATGCTTCAATGAAGATTGAGTTCCATACATAATCACTATTAAAAATCAAAATCCTTGAAATTCAAACTAATCCTAAAAACATGACTCTAACAAAGGTCAATTTATGACAATGATTTGCTCATAAAATTACATATAACTACTAATTTGTTCAAGTCCATTTCTTTAGACTGTCAGCTAATATTACTCCTATTTACAATGGCAAATAGTTAGATTTTGGGAAGGACATTGTTATTTTATTATTTAAACTATTAATAGTTTCCTATCTTGCCATAATGAGAGTTGAATAGTTGTAATTTAGTGGTACTCCCACCTATACATCTACCCTGTTGCAAGCTTGGGAATCAACAAACTACTTCATTTGATTAAAATAAAAGATTAAATAAATATTATAGATAATAAATATTTTGCATCAAAAGGATTAGTATATATATATATATTTCTGCACTAGAATTAAAACATTTTATTTATTGACAAAATTAATCCTTGAAATAAAAATATTCAAATGAACACAAAAGTAGCCATTTGATAAACTATCTATACAAACAATATGGCCTGCATGGTATAGGGATGCAGACAAGCCATGGAATAGCCTAAATTTATTTAGGCATTTTTATTTAAATTTTGATTAAATTTTAGATATTAATATCTGCTGAATACAGAGATATAATTCATTCCAGCATGAATGTGCATAAATAGCATACAATCCAAACTGTAGTCAAATAAATTATCAAGCATATGAATTGTGGAAGCTACATGGTTAATAACAAGAATTCCTTAGCGAAATATGGTCTCATGAGTGCAATATTTTTGGTGTCTTGACAGGGAATATGGATTATTTGACAGAGAATGCAGGAAAAGGATAAAATAGATTTAATGCAAGGGTTTTAGAACTTGAAATCAAATACAACTGGCAAGTATGAATCCAAATTCCTCAATCGATGCCATCTTCACTCCTGCTTGAGCAAGGAGACTTTTGCAACAGGGTATGAACATTCATCAAAGCATAAAGGGGGACTTTATTAGAGGTTACAGTTGCAACTGTAAACATGCATGTAAAATGCAAGGCGTGAGAATTGTTCAACAACATGCCTCAACGAAATCGGGCCTCATAGACTGCAACGTATGCAGGATATGCACAAAATGAGTTTAATGAAGCAGTTTTAGAAACTGTAAAGCCAAATTCTGCAACCTTTTCCGAAAACCTCTCTGCCTGCGCCAAAGTGGAAGCTTTGGAACAGGATAGGGAAATCCATCGAATATATAAGGGTAAAGGAATTTTGGCGGATGTTATAGTTGCAACTGCGCTGGTAGATATGCATACAAAGTGTGGAATAAACTATGCACGCGAACTGTTTGACAGAATGCCTCGAAGAGATGCCATCTAATGGAATGCAATGATTTCAGGATATACACAAATTGATTTTTTTTGGTAAAGCCTTAGTAACTTTCAAGCAATCACAAAGGCAGATGTCAAGAGAAATTTCACAACCTTCGCCAGCAGCCTCAGAACAAGATATGGAGTAGCCTCCCTTACTACATGCAAAATGTGGAAATATAGACAAGGCGCGTGAATTGCTCGACAAAATCCTCAAATAAATGTGGTATCATGCACTGCAATAATTGCGAATCGCACAAATTGGATTGTTCAGAGGCCTTTAGAAACTTTCAAACAAATATCATTGCAGAATGGGAACAAAGTATAGACATCCATCAAAGCGTAATGAATAAATTAATTTTGTATGAGGTTTTAGTTGCAACCAAACTGGTAGACATATATACAAAATGTGAAAGCCTGCACTACGCACGCAAAAGGTGGAGGCACAAACAAGGCGTTTACAGAGGTTTTCAACATGTTAATGAGATCTCCAATCATCAAAACTTTCAGAATATTTTGCAAGATCTATTCTTCAAGGAAGTGAATATAGAATTCTTAGAACATTAAGTCGGCAGATATAAGCATCAGGGTATTCGAGTTCAATTTCTCACCTATATGGATGTTGGGCAATACATTGCACGACTGACCCAAGAATTTGTAATTTACTACTTATTTCTTAATTTCCTTGGAGACATTCCTCATGCAATAGCTGTTGCAAGTATGAAGGTGTTGTCATTGATGTCAACTAGTTAATTGGTCTTCTACTAGTTGTTGTTGTCAGTGATTTCATGGATAATGGTTATTGGTTGTATATGTTGAGGATATTGAGAAAATTGTAATGAAGGAAGGTTGCAGGTGTTCAGTTGTTGCTCTAGGTTTTGCTGCTATGTTGATGAGAATTTGAGGTATTGTTCATGGTTGTTGGAAGCTGCTATATATAGATTATGGGTTTTTGGATTGTTGTACAATGCGAGTTGTGTTCACTATTTGTGAACTGTACTTTTCTGTGTCTGGCTGAGGTTTGGGAGAAATGTTGTTGTTCTGGATTTCTTCTTGTTCGAGTTTTATGACTTGCAGTTCTCAGGATAAGTTGAGAATGTTTTCAAGTTAATTTTATTATCTAGAAAGATTGGATCATGCTAAGGCTGTGTGTGCTTAATTGATTTATGTGTTTTACAATGGTTTGGCTGACCTTGTGTTTAACACTACTTTCAAAGCTTATGGAAATGTGTTGAAGTGTGTGTTTGGGTCGCTCCCATTCTAATTCCATTGTAGAATGTTTTGGCACAAACCTAATTTGAATTTGTAAATGCAAGTGGTGTATGGCCAACTTTGGATGCGTTTCAAAGTCGAAGATGGTATAAATACAAGTTGAGATGTTTTTGAAAAGGGAGGATGCAAGCAAGATAGATGCAAAATAGTGTGTATGTGATGCGAGTTTGTATAGATTAGTGCTAAATCTAATTGTGAGTTTTCAGAAGTAGTGAGCTGAAGGTGTACTCTATTATTCATACATGTTTGCAAGTGTTTGAGCGAGTTGTGGTGGAAATATCTGTTGCATTGAGATTGTTTTCTCTTTGTAATAAATATCTTCTATCTCCTTTATAATTATGTGGCAGTGAGCCCTCCGGGTGGTTAACTCTTTGTATTTGTATTCAGTTTTGATATTCTCTATATTGTGAGCTAATTCTCATTGTGGTTTTTCTGTTATTGGGTTTTCCACGTAAATATGGTGTTATTGTGTATATGATGTTTTTCAATTTTTTCTTTTGTATTTAGTGATTAATCACATTAGCAGAGTAAAAGATTTGTGAATGATAGTTGATCTAATTCCTGGTGAAAGTTCTTAATGATTAAAATTTGTTACAACTGATTCACCCCCTCTAAGTTGAGATGTTTTTGAAAAGGGAGGATGCAAGCAAGATAGATGCAAAACAGTGTGTATGTGATGTGAGTTTGTGTAGATTAGTGCTAAATCTAATTGCGAGTTTTCGAAAGTAGTGAGTTGAAGGTGTACTCTATTATTCATACATGTTTGCACGTGTTTGAGCAAGTTGTGGTGGAAATATCTGTTGCATTGAGATTGTTTTCTCTTTGTAATAAATATCTTCTATCTTCTTTATAATTATGTGGCAGTGAGCCCTCCGGTGGTTAACTCTTTGTATTCAGTTTTGATATTCTCTATATTGTGAGCTAATCCTCATCGTGGTTTTTTTGTTATTGGGTTTTCCACGTAAATATGGTGTTATTGTGTATATGATTTTTTTTCAGTTTTTGTTTTTGTACTTAGTGATTAATCACATTAGCAGAGTAAAAGATTTGTGAATGATAATTGATCTAATTCCTGGTGAAAGTTCTTAATGATTAAAATTTGTTACAACTGATTCACCCCCTCTAAGTTGTCTTGTTCAACAATTGGTATCAGAGCTTGGTTCCTTGGAGAGGATCTTAACCGCTTAAGGAAGTTTTGGGATGGCGAGCAAGATCAATTTTGAGTATCCTAGGTTTGATGGAACTAATTATGCTATCTAGAAAAAAAAGATGGAAGGATATTTTGAGTATTGTGGATATGATGTTAAGAAAGCCTATAAGACTTCTTATACTCCTACTAATGGTCTGAGTATAGCTGATGAAATCAAGGAGCATGAAGCAAACAATAAGGAAAAGTTCATTCTGATGAATAGTATTTCACATTATGAGTTGATTAAAGTTCAAAATCTGAAGACTGCTAAAGAAGTCTGGAATGCTTTAGAAAAGATGCACAAAGGAGATGAAAAGGTCAAAGAAGCAAAGTTACAAAATTTGGAGGAAAAGTTTGAAATTCTGCATATGTCCGAAGATGAAAACATTAAATCCTATGTACAAAGAGTGGATGAGCTGGTAGGTGGAATGTGAGGACTTGGTGCTGCAGTAGATGAATCCAGGATTGTGAAGAAGATTCTCAGAACTCTTCCCGATGCATACAGTGAAAAGTTATTTGCTATTGAAGAATATGTGGATTACAAGACTTATACTAAAGATCAGTTGTTGGGTGCTCTAACATTGTGAAATGAGAAAACCAAATTTGAGAAATGGATCTAAATCAAAAACTGCTTTTAAGGCTACATGTAGTGAAGATTTGGATGAAGAGAACCTCGATGAAGTGGAAGCTAAATTTGTGAGAAGGATGAAGAAAGGCTTCGGTAAGTATGAAGGTAAGTTACATCTTAAATGCTTTAGTTGTGGAGGAATAGGTCATTATGCTTTAAGATGTACCAAAAGAGCTAAGAAGAATAAACATAGATTTAGCAAATAAAACAAAGGGAAGGCGATTAAGAGAGCATACTATGTGAATGAGGATGCTAGTATTTCTGATGAAAAATCTAATTATGGAGATTTTGATAACAATGAATGCTTGTTCTTGGATATAAAAGATGAACCTACTTTTGCTAAATCTGAAAGACAGGTGAAGGAAAGTCTTCCAAAGAAAGATGAAAATACTGTGATCTCTTTCCTATATGCTAAACAAGAGAAGAACTATTGGGTTGTTGATAGTGGTTGTTCACATCACATGACTGGTGACAAGAGTAATTTTGTTAAACTTGAAAAAAATGATGGAGGCTTAGTTATGTTTGGAGATGATACTAGATCTAAGATTTGTGGGATAAGTTCAATAAGTTTTGATGGAAAGCATAACACTGATGATGTCTACTATGTCAAGGGTTTATAACATAATCTCTTGAGTGTTGGACAAATGTGTAGTAAAGGATATAATCTTGTATTTGAAGATGAAAGATGTGAAATTAGGAAAGGATTTAGAATAGTGATTGCTATAGGAAAGAAGTCTAAAGGAAATATATATCAACTTAAGGGTATTGATGGACGTTGCTTTATGACTCAAATTAATGACAGTTGGTTATGGCACTAGAGAATGTGTCACATGAACTTTGATAATATGGCAAGAATCAGTGCAGTACAAGATGTGAGAGATTTACCAAGGATTACAAAGCCTATTAATGCTATTTGCAAGAATTGTCAATTTGGAAAGAAAGCAAGAAACTGCTTTAGATCAAAGGAAAAATCTACTATTGAACTACTGGATTTCATTCATATAGATCTTTGTGGTCCTACAAAAGCGAAAAGTCTATAAGGTGAAAGGAACTTTATGCTTTTGATTGATGATTAGTCTAGGTATACATGTGTTACTTTTCTTAGAGAGAAATATAATACATTAGATAGATTCAAGGCATTTAAGGCTACGGTAGAGAATGAAGTAAATTTGAGAATAAAATGCTTGAGGTCTGACCGATGTGGTGAATTCACCTCAAATGAGTCTAACATGTTTTATGAAGTTCATGGAATAAAAAGACAGTTATCTACTCCTAGAACTCCTCAATAGAATGAAGTTGTTGAAATAAAGGAAAGCATAATTCAAGAAGCTGCTAGATCAATGATTACAGAGGTTGGTCTACCAAAAGTTTACTGGAGAGAAGTTATTCACACTATTGTTTATGTGTTCAATCAAGTTCAAGAAAAAACTAACAGTACTAAGACCCCCTATGAGCTATGGTGTGGAAGAATTCCTACTGTTAAGTATTTCAAGGTATTTGGAAGCAAATGTTATATCAAATGGGATGAAGAAAATTTAGGGAAATTTGATGCTAGATGTGATGAAGGTATCTTCCTTGGATATTCTACTAGAAGCAAAGCTTACAGATGTTTCAATAAAAGACTGAGAAAGATTGTAGAAAGCACAAATGCCAAGGTTGATGAAGAAATGGAGAATTCAATTGAAGTTGATGGATATGTATCAGATGAACCTGATTGCATAGAACCAAAAGTTATGGAAGAACAAGAGAAGTATGAATAGGAGAAGTAGAATGAAGAAGAAGAAGCTTCAGTGGTGTCCCCAAAGACACCTAAATATGTGCAAAAGAATCATTTAGAAAGTCAAATCATTGGAGATAAGAGGAAAGGTGTAATGACAAGCAACAAAGCTGATGTTGGTGAAATAAATCTGTGTTTACTTTCTGAAGTTGAACCAAAGATAGTGACTGAAGCATGTAATGATGAGCATTGTATGAAATCTATGGAAGAAGAACTTATGCAGATTGAGAAGAATCAAACTTGGGAATTGGTCCCTAGACCGACAGATAAAAACATAATTGGATCAAAATGGGTATTCAGAAACAAGTTGAATGAGAATGGAGAAGTGGTTAGGAATAAAGCAAGACTTGTGTGTAAGGGTTACTCAAAAGTAGAAGGTATATATTTTCAAGAGAATTTTTCTCTCGTGGCAAGGATGTAAGCTATCAGAATGTTTTTAGCATTTTCTTCTCATAAAGATTTTAAAGTTTATCAGATGTATGTTAAGTCTGCATTTCTGAATGGTGAGTTAGAGGAAGAGGTCTACATGGAACAACCAGAAGGATTTCAGTTGTTAGATCAACTAGATATGGTCTGTAGATTGAATAAATTTTTATACGGATTGAAGCAATCTCCTAGAGCTTGGTATGCAAGGTTAGACAAATATTTGATTCAGAAAGGTTTCAATAAAGGTACAATAGATAATAATTTGTACTTCAAATTTGAAAATGACAAGATCTTGATAGTAGTAGTATATGTTGATGACATTATCTTTGGAGGAAATGAAACAATGTGTACAATGTTTGTTGAAGAAATTCAAAAGGAGTTTGCGATGTCTATGTTTGGTGAGATGAATTTCTTTCTTGGGCGACAAACTAGTCAAATAGAGAAAGGGATTTTTATTTCACAGTCAAAGTATATAAGAGAGATGTTGAAGAAGTTTGGGATGGATGGTTCCAAACCGGTATGCACTCCTATGGTGATTGGCTACAAATTGAGTAAAGATGATGATTCACTTAAGGCTGATTAAAGCAAATATAGATCTATGATTAGAGGTTTGTTGTATTTAACTGCTACTAGACTGGATATTATGCATGCAGTTTGTCTTATGGCTAGATTTCAAGAAGACTGTAAAGAAACACATGTCACTGTTGTTAAGAGGATATTTAGATATTTGAATGGCACTCTAGATTATGGCTTGTGGTATCCTAGGGATGTTAATTTTACACTAAGTTCTTATACAAATGTAGATTGGGCAGGTTGTGTAGATGACAAAAAAAGTACTAGTGGTGGTGCATTCTTTCTTGGTTGTAGATTGGTGGCTTGGTTAAGTAAAAAGAAAGATTCAGTTTCCTTATCCACAACTGAAGCTGAGTATATTGTTGCAACATTGTGTTGTACGCAAGTTTTGTGGATGAGACATACATTGAAAGATATCAGAGTAATGTATGATGATCCTATTTCTATCTTCTATGATAATACAAGTGCAATTAAAATTTCAAAGAATCCAGTGGTGCACTCAAGGAAAAATCATATATCTATTAGGTATCACTTTTTGAGAGAGAAGGTTGTGGAAAATGATGTAAAGCTTGAGTATGTACCTACAAAGGATCAGGTTGCTGACATATTTATGAAGGCTCTTCCTAAAGATACTTTTGAGTATCTTTGGGAGAAGTTAGGGGTTATTGCCCCTCCTTTCTTGAACTAGATGCATATGGAGATGAATCAGTCAGGTGAGTCTATGGATCTATCTTTCTTTTGGATTGATGTTTTTAGTGGCTACCTCTTAGGAGGAGTAGGTAGTGTCATGTTTTGTCATTGAAAGAGTATTTTTTTCTTAATGTCAAAGGAAGAAATCAATGTAAAACATCTTTTACCTTTTCCATTGATGTCAAAGGGGGAGAGGAAGATGTGAAAAGGAAGAAAGTATCATGTGAAAATTTTTATCTACTAAGGGGGAGAAAGTAAAATAATGGAAAATGTGTTTAGAGCTATTGTGTTGTATTTGATGGTTTTTCACATCATGTGTTGCCATCGATGACAAAGGGGGAGATTGTTGCAAGTATGAAGGTTTTTTCATTGATGTCAACTAGTTAACTGGTCTTCTACTAGTTGCTATTGTCATTGATGTCATGGATAATGGTTATTGGTTGTATATGTCAAGGATATTGAGAAAATTGTAATGAAGGTTGTAGGTGTTCAGTTGTTGCTTTGGGTTTTGCTACTATGTTGATGAGAATTTGAGGTATTATTAATGGTTGTTGGAAGCTACTATATCTAGATTCTAGGTTTTTGGATTGTTGTATAGTGTGAGTTGTGTACACCAGTTGTGAACTGTGCTTTTCTGTGTGTTTGGATGAGGTTTGGGAGAAATGCTATTGCTCCATATTTCTTCGTGTTTGAGTCTTATGACTTGTGGTTCTTAAGATAAATTGTTGAGAATATTTTCAAGTTAATTTTGTTATCTCAAAAGATTGGATCGTGCTAAGGTTGTGTGTGCTTAATTGATTTATGTGTTTTACACTAGTTTGGTTGAACTTGTGTTTAATACTACTTTCGAAGCTTATGGAAGAAGCATGTTGAAGCATGTGTTTGGGTGGTCCTCATTTTAATTCCATTGTAGAATGTATTGGCGTTGACCTAATTTGAATTTGTAAATGCAAGTGGTGTGTGGCTAAATTTGGATGCATTTCAAAGTTGAAGATGGTATAAATATGAGTTGAGATGTTTATGAAAAGGGAGGATGCAAGAAAGATAGATGTGAAACAATGTGTATGTGATGTGAGTTTGTGTAGATCAGTGCAAAATCTAATTGCAAGTTTCTGGAAGTAGTGAGCTGAAGGTGTACTCTATTATTCATGCATGTTTTCAAGTGTTTGAGCGAGTTGTGGTGGAAATATTTGTTGCATTAAGATTATTTTCTCTTTGTAACAAATCTCTTCTATCTTCTTTGTAATTCTATGGTAGTGAGCCCTCCAAGTGGTTAACCCTTATTAGATAGTGATTCTTGGTCCAGATAGTAAGTCTTGTTTTAGCAGTGAGTCTTCATTGGCAATGAGCCTTTGTTTTGATATTATCTATGTTGCTAATTCTCATCATAGTTTTTCCCTTAGAGTTTTCTATGTAAATCTGGGGTTATTGTGTATGATGATTTTCAATTTCTGCTTTTGTACTTAATGATTAATCACATTAGTAGAGTAAAGGATTTGTGAATGATAGGTGATCTAATTCCTGGTAAAAGTTCTTAAAGATTAAAATTTGTTACAATTGATTCACCCCCCTCTTAGTAGTCTTGTTCAACAATAGCATCAGTTATTCTGCTACTTGTCCAAGACTACCATCCTTTGTTTTAGTGTTGAAAGAAAGTGCCATTTTCTCATCTAACATCTCCTCCAATTCATCACTATATCATGGGAGAGTAGAGTGAGCGATGTAAGGAAAGCTTAGTGCAGAAACACCTTCGATTAAATGCTAAATTCTCAAGAAAGAAGTGCAATTTTTTTTATTTAATTCAAGTTATAGTCACTAAGATGCACAATAACAAAACAAGAGAATAAATAATTTAACACACACATAATTGAACACCATATTTATGTGGGAAAACTCCTATAGGAGAAAAAACCACACACCAAGTAAAGTCACTTTGTATTATAGCAAAAAAATTACATACAAAGTTACAAACTCCACTCTTAGGTGTTAATTTACAACAACATTATAATTCTCTGATCAACCTCATATGCAAATTCTGATTATAGTTTTTCTCTCACATTGTTACAATGCTCATATAACATACAATGTAGAATATTACCAAATCAATCCAACGATCCAAAAATTCCAAAATTGATCAAACCCATACTCATTGTAGAGTGATACAATATATATTTGACATCCAACCATGGTCACTTGAATTCCAAAAAACCAACCGTTTCAACTGTAAACAAACCATCACAAATATGTAACTGTCATAGATGCGTCGGGCCATCGAAGAGAATCCTTTCATGATTACTTCAATAACACAAATTCACTTCAATGTTTGAATCATTTTCCAAGTCAGTCGTCAACCAACCGTCAATAGTCAGTAACTAACCATCGCTTTTCACCTCAGCATCAATCAGGTCCCACCAAGACATTCTTCACAAGCTACTGGGTCACTCATCACCACATCAGGGAGACATCATATCATCTCCCTCCAATATAGACAAGTCCCTTTAGTGAGGTTCCAAGTGGTCCCCACTTCCAACTCGAATCCACGTCACTGCCGCTGGCCAACCACCACAACTATCTATCCATCGAGGAGACTCAAAGTAGAGTTCGTCTGACAAAGCTAAGTCTCTTCGATGAGCTTATCGGCTTGTACCATGTGGTCTGTAAATCAAAGGTTTTAGAAACTCCAAAACCTGTGACATGAGGTTCCAAGTTTCTAACTCTCTACGATCTTGCGATTAGTCAGACAGAGGTTTCCAAAAATTCACAACTCTCGACCGTTGGTTCCAAAGTTTTGGTTTTCAGCGATCGCACGACATTCAGGCTGATAAAGAAAAAAATCACAATATCTCCAAGAAGTTGATCAAGCCAGTAAATTTGAGGCACCTATTTCCAACAAGCGAGCCAGGCAACGAAATCGACATGCATTTGGTGAGATTTTTGAGTAGAAAATATTCCTCCCCATTTGATTTGCATGACCATTTGTAGGGCCGTCCAACAGGGAAACACTAACCTCACTCCTTCCTCAAATTTGTGTAGAGCCTCTGCTAAGAGCACTCTTTTTTCCTCCATGCCTCAATACCACTCCACTTTAATTCAAAATAGTTCCTTTTTTTAAAATTTTCTATAGCAAAAAGAGTGTATCTAATTACCTTACCCCACCCATAAACCTAGAATCACACGAGTAAGAATAACCAAACCAGAGCAAGCTGCCCTCATGCATCATTGTCCCCTTCCCTAGCAACCAATGCTAATAAATGTTTTTGTCTAACCAACAAATTTTTCCATTCTTCCCACACAACTTGTCCTACATTAGAGGATTGGGATACCATGCTTCATAATTGGTTTGACCCCCTCTCCTAGCACTCCCCTATCCCTTGTTAATGCACATTTCAGGAGTCGGGCACAATTTTGGGTAGAGATAATAAAGGCATTTATGGTGCCTCAACTAGTTGAAATGGGTGATGGGTGAAGTAAATGGATATTATTAAACAATATAAAAAAATAATAATAAATTTAATTAGCCAGTACATCTTTAGGAAATATTATTACTTAAGTCTTAATAATATTATTAGTGCTAAATAGATAACCCAATAATAATATTATCAATTTGTTAAATCAATATTTAATGTAGTAATAGTAATATTGATATATATATATATATATATATATATATATATATATATATATATATATATATATATATATATATATATATATTCAATTAGCCATTAGATCTTCATGGAAATATTACTATTACATATTGACATCATGATTTTACTTGTCTCACAACAATAATAGTTATATTATAGATAACACAATTTCTTTACGTTAATATAACTATAATTTGATTTTCAATAACTATACCCGTACCACATTTATTATTGGAGATAATAAATTCCCTATTGATAACTTTCATTGGTATTACCACCATTGCCTCTCAAACAAATATTTCAAAGTCAAATGTCGTAGACTGGATGAGGGTGATTAAATGTGTATGGTGGTGTTAATGTTACTTGATGATAATAATAGTATATAATATATATAACAAGATATTAATATAAATGTATATTATTTATAAATATGTATACCTCATTTCTAAATATGTCAGCCATAAACTTAATGTGAACATTACTTAAGCAATGTAATTAGATTTGATGTCCAACAATCAATACTAGCTCTATTTTTGATGTCAATGATAGTGTCGAGTTAGCACTTAGTGATAGTATATTGAGATTTTTGCTATTAATATTAAATATTAATAAAGTAACGTCGAGAATCATATTAATAGGTATAATAATAATATGAATATAAATTTATTGAAAATAACAACATTAGCATTGATTACAAATTTTAGTTATACTTGTAATATTGATATGATTGGAAAAATACTGAGAAGGAATATCACTAAGTAACTATTTGATATTAGTACGCACAATGCCCACGTAAAAAGGTCATCTTTTATAGGAAGGGGGACACTACCTAGGCCCATGTCTTTCCAACCAAATATATTTGACACTTGACTCTATACAAGATCACATACATATACTTGAAAAGTGCACCACATGCATTTCAAATCTCACAACTTATTATCGAACTCCTATTCAATAAGATCTAAAGTTATATATATAGTTGTCCTTTACAAGGTATCAACGAATAAGTTCATACCAACATGTTAGCACATACATAATACTACATAGATCTTATTTCATGTAATACAAATAAATTTTTAGGTCATTTTCTCTTCTTGAATGTGCATATGCATGTTGGAATAAAGCTTATTATGTATATTTTGTAACTTTGATAATTTATTACTCTAACGTTTAATTTAAAAATATGAAAATAGTTTGGTAATTCTCATCACTAGGTGGGGCCTCACATCTCTACATAAATCTTTTAAAAAAATAACATAACTTATACCTCAAGTGGTCTTTTCTAGGAGTTGGAAAGTTGCTTCCACTCTCTTCACTATAGAAGATAGTCATATGACCCCCCTTTCACCACACATGCTAGCTATATCAATTCACATCCCAATTTATTTACTAATTCTTGGATTGTAGCAATTTTCATAAGCCAAAGACCCAATTTTAAATTTTTTTAACATGTTGCGGTCGCAAGTTTTCTAATCCAAGACTTGTATTGTCAAACTACTTTATTTTTAAACACTTTTTTAATAAGGGGAAATTAATTTTTTTTTATTTAAAATTTTGTATTCATGGTTAGAGACATGTATTCTCTTCTCTTGTTCCATAAGACAAACTTGAGGATAAAAAATACTTACCCACTAGCATCACACATGGGGACACTTGTGTATTCTCTCTCCTCATGCTTTAAGGTGATCTTGGAGATTAAAAAACAAGGGTAACCTTTTTATGTCTTCTAGTGGGCCTACCCAAGGATTTCATTACCTTAGGAGATGAACTAAACCACATGTTTCAATGAGGTATACAAAGGGTGGGGAGAAAAAGTTACACCTCAAAGGAGAACTATCATATTTGGCTCAACCATGACACCCCTTTTTGTAATGAGACAAGGTGATATGAAATTGGACTTGTCCATGAATAAATTCTTGTAGATGAACTATTGTTCATAGAATTATGTCTCATGTAGAGGTTTAGGTACATAGATGACATCCCACAAAAAACCATTCATAACCTAAATAGGACCTTTCAATTGTGTGTGGTTGTGATGCAATGGTAGGCATTGGTAGCCTTAGCAAGTTACTCACTTTGTGCCCCTAGAAATGGGTTTTTGGGTCTCATATGCTCTCCTCTTGTTGCTATACACACCTATCACTTGAATAATTAGGTTGTTGTCGTGTTTGATTTGTTTACAATTGTGCTAAATTTCTTCTTGTTTTTGAACCTAAATTGAAATCAAACCTTTGGAATCACATCATTCTCTTAGCAACATGTTATATCCCATTTTTATATTAAAATAATTAATAATATTATTTAATTTGGGCTTGGTAATTACAAATTTAAGGGAAAATTAATAATATCATTACAATTAAAATAAAATTAAAGAGTGATTTTAAATACTTGGTGGGAAATCTAGGACCCAAGGGCCCACTTTGAAAAGGTATATCAAGGAGGTGGATATCTTCATTTGGGAATCATTGATGTAGAGTAGGGTGGAGGTTTTCAAAAAATCACAATTAGACAAACTTCTCAAATCAGAAACCCTAACTTGGTGCCTTTCTCCTAATACCTTCAATTCTTCTTGTAGTGCTTGGAATAGGGTTTTTCCCACAAAACTTTCAAACCAGACCCAATACCCAAATTGTGAACATCATTCTTGATACCCTTTAAGCCTCTTAGAAAAATATCAAATTTGTGGATATGTTTGTTTTGTAACAACACCCTCAATTATTGACTGCTACGTTGCAATTAGGCCTAATTAGGCTAGTTCAACAAAGCAACAATATGAAATTCAATCTCCCAACTTGAATTCTTCAAGTCCATAGATTCTATCGTATCACATGGGGTCTGAATATACACTTCCCATCAACTAGAACCAATTCCAAATCACCTTTCTATCAAACCCTGCATCTACCTACTCACCTAAGCCTAATACATAGAGATATTAGGCTAGGGCTGCATCAAACTCGACCCTAACTCTATCCCCTACTCCTAAAAGCCATACAAACATTAAAAGTACCCTAACTACTTCCATTCCATCGATTTTTAGAATTTTTCACTGGTGGAATGGTCCCCTAATTCATATTTCTACTTTCAAACCCTCAAAACTAGGGTTTTATGGATGCTTTTAGTAATTTGGCTCTAACTCGCTTCAAACTTTATGAAAAAAATTGAAATCAATTGAAAAAGGAAGTTAACTCAATCCACCATGAATCCCAATACAACTTAGCACATGTTCAGGCCGTACGAAATCACCTATGTAGTAGCAAGAAATCAATATAAACACACAAAAAATAGAGTTATTCTTATTGTTTGAGCATCAAAATCATCTCCAAAAGTTTTCCTCGAACATCCTGAGGAATATTTAAACTTTTCCAAGCCAAAACCAACGGTTCCAAACCATTTTTCAAACATCTGACTGTTCAACTTCCATGCACACCAAAATTGCAAAGTTGCTTATGCAACTTTTGCAACATTTTGAAACAAATGACAACTTGACTCCAAACTGACCCCACATGACTTAAAGCATCACACATAGTCTAAATAGACCTTATTACATAAAAAGTGACTCAACATCATAAAAGACTCATATTTGACCCTTATTTACATTATGTAGACTAGGTGCCCATGCACCATACTCTCGAGGAGAACAAAATCTCAAGTTCCACTTGAGATCAGGTCTTGAACTATGGTTCCATGCTTCTTGATGTCTTCCTCTATCATCCAGGTGGCATCCTCCATTGGAAGGACTTCCCACTTCACCAGGTACTCATTGTACACCTTGTGCCTTGTTCTTTTGGCTTCTTTAGTATCCAAGATGCATTCAAGCTTCAATGGTTGACTTGGTGGTAAGTCTCTGATCCAATCTTCATCTAGAACTTATGATGTACCTACATCTGTACCTATAATCACATCCCCTTTAGAAGGATATAGGTCAGAAACATTAAAAATTGGAGAGATAGCAACTCCAAGAGGGAGTCCTACCTCATAGGCATTTGCTACAAATTTTTGGACCACCCTACATGGCCCTATCTTCTTCATATGTAGCTTTGAATACTTTCCTTTAGGAATCCTTTCCTTCCTCAAATGAGCTAAGACCAAGTCCCCCACTTTGAAATGAACTTCTCTCCTTTTCAATTCTGCATGTTGTTTGTACTTATCAACACTCTTTTGAAGGTTCTCTCTAACTTGTTGATGTATATCTTTCATGGCCACTGAAAAATCTTCTCCTTCAACACTCCTTCTCTCCATACCACTCAAATCTCTAAGTTCAAACACTCCCCTTGGTTGTAATCCATATACAATCTCAAATGGGATTTTTCCAACACTTTGGTTCACAAAGTCATTATATGCAAACTCAGCTTGGGGAAGGATCAAATACCATTGTGTTGAGTGATCTTTTCTAAAGAATCTAAGGAGATTTCCAAGGCTTCTATTGACAACTTCATTCTACCCATCTATTTGGGGATGATAGGAAGAGCTAAAGGTCAAGTTTGTTCCCAACTTCTTCCAAAGGGTTCTCCAAAAGTGACCCAAAAATTTACTGTCCCTGTTAGAAAAAAATGTCAATGGTAATCCATGGATCCTAACCACCTCCTTGAAAAACAACCCTGCAATGTATGAGGCATCATTTGTACTTTTACATGGTATGAAATGTGTCATTTTTCTAAACCGGTCTACAACAACAAACACACTATCAAATCCTCTTTGAGTTTTGGGAAACCCCAACACAAAATCCATGATGATGGATTCCCAAGGCCTATTTGGGATTGGAAATGGTTGATAAAGACCTACATTTGTACTACAACCCTTGGATTTTTGACAAACAACACACTTTTCAACAAATTTTTTGATCACTTTGCATCTTTAGCCAATAATAATACCTTCTTACATGTTCCAAGGTTTTGTCCACTCCAAAGTGACCCCCTAAGCTGCCATAATGCTTTTCCTTAATCAGATTAGTCCTCATAGAACATTTGGGAATACAAAGTTCAACACCCTTAAACAATGACCCTTTTTGAATCAAGAAAACAAAATTGTCTTCATGAAAAGTGCCATTAAACTGATTGCAAGAAGCATAAATCTGTTTGAAATAATTATCTTCTGCATACATACCTTTCAAAGCATTGATTCCAACACTCTGCAAATGAACTTCTTGAACCAACAATGCTCTTCTGCTCAAAGCATCCACCACCTTGTTTGACTGCCCCTTTTTGTGCTTTATGGTGAAGGTGAAACTTTGTAGGTACTCCACCCACTTCACATGTCTGTGGCTGAGTTCATCTTGGCAACTCAAGAATTGCAAAGCATGATTGTCAGTAAAAACAATAAATTCTTTGGGTAAGAGATAGTGTCTCCACTTCTTTAAGGATTGCACCATTGCATACAACTCCAAATCATAGGATGAATACTTTTTCTTTTCCTCATTAATCTTCTCACTACAAAATGCAATAGGTCTACCCTCTTGGCTCAAGACTGCCCCAATCGCATAGCCACTTGCATCACATTCAATTGTGAAAAAATTATTAAAGTCTGGTAATGCTAAGATAGATTGATGTGCTACCCTTTGTTTGAGATATTGAAAGCTTTTTTCTACCTCATCAGACCATACAAACCTTTTTCTTTTATCCCCTTTTATTGTGTCAATTATTGGAGAGCAGATATGACTGGAATTATTTACAAATTTTCTATAAAAGCTAGCTAGGCCATGGAAACTTCTTACCTAATTGACTGATGCTGGAGTAGGCCAGTTTAGAATTGCTTTCACCTTGCTAGGGTCCATCTTCAAAGAACCTTTGAGATCACAAAGCAAAGATAAACCAACTCCTCCTTCATGAATTCATACTTCTTCAAATCTATCATCAACTTTTCTTCATTCAACCTCTTCAAAACCATGTCTAAATGCTGCAAGCGTTCCTCTTTAGTCTGACTAAAAACAAGAATATCATCTAAATAAACAACCACAAACTTACCTATGAAAGGATTCAGAACTTCATTCATTAATCTCATAAAAGTGCTTGGTGCATTTGAAAGCCCAAATGGCATAACAAGCCATTCATACAACCCCTCATTTGTTTTGAAGGTAGTTTTCCACTCATCCCCCTCTCTAATTCTAATTTGATGGTAGCAACTTTTGAGGTCAATCTTAGAAAAATAACAAGCCCCTCCTAAACAATTCATAAAATATTCCATTCTTGGTATGGGGAACCTATACCTTATAGTGATCTTGTTAATTTCCCTTGAGTCGGTGCACATTCTCCAATCTCCTCCTTTTTTTGGTGCCAAAATGGTGGGGACAACACATGGGCTTATAAGACTCTCTCTTATTAGGCCTTTGTCTAGCAACTCTTGAATTTGTTTCCTAATCTCTTCATTCTATTTTGGAGTCATTTTATATGCAGCTTTGTTGGGTAGGTTTTCCCTTGGTATGAAGTCTATATGGTGGCTCACATCCCTTATTGGTGGAAAAGAACTAGGGATCTCATCTACTACAATGTATTTGTACTTGTTCAACAAGGCTTGGAACTCTTTAGGCACATCATCAAGCTTTGTTGCTGTCATGGCATATTTTGGTAGAATTACAATGGCATAACCTTCTCCACCTTCTTCTTTCATGGTTTCCAAGAACTCTTTTTCCCCGACCAACATTACATTAGACCCAACTTGTATATCTAGATTCTCATCTTGCAATGGAGTAAGTGTAAATGAGACTCCATCCTTTTCTATCACATAGGTATTCTTCTGCCTATCATGTTTAGCTTTCCTGTCATATTGCTAGGGTCACCCTAAAAGTAGATGACAAACATCCATTGGGATGATGTCACATAGTATTTTATCCTTATACTCTCCTATGTTGAATTCCACCCATGTTTTCTCATTAACTAGGACCTACTGCCCCTTGTTCAACCAGGAGACCTTGTAAGGAGTGAGGTGTGGGATTCTCTTCATTTTCAATTTCTCTACCATCTCTAAAGAAACTAGATTATCTGTGGAACCAGAATAAACAACTTTACACACCTTATCTTGAGATTTGCAGGTGGTTCTAAACAAATATTTTCTTTGTGGAGGCTCCTTCAGCACAGGGACTTTGAGTAATGTTCTCTTCATCAAATATTCTCCAATTTCTGGAACAACATACTGAGATGGAGAGTTTACACTCTCATTATCTTCTTATTGCACCAATTGTGTTCTCCTTTCACCACCATGTGAAGTAGAAGGATGCTTATCCGTACATTTCCATGCTTGATGGTCAAATTGATTGCATTGATAGCATCTTCCTAAGAATGTATTTGATCCTCTACCTTTTCCTCGAAATCTGCCTCTACTATTTGATCTCCTACCTCTGAACCTACCCCTTGATTCTGAGCTCTATTCTTGATTACCACTTGTCTCTCCTTGTGGTTTTTGGGATTGTCCTCTTCCTCCAAATGTTCATCTACCCCTGAAGTTCTTTCCTCTACCTCTACTTTGTTTCTCCTGCCTTCTTTTTAACTTTTCTTCTGCCTTGACTGCCAATTGGAAGCATTCTTCCACTGTTCTAGGGGTGGTAAGGCTTAGATCATCTTGTATATTGAACCTCAATCCATTCAAGTACCTTGCTACTTTCTCTACCTCATCCTCAACATAACCATCCCTTATACTTAACTTATGAAACTCCTCAGTATAGGCCATGACATCCATGTCCTTTTGTTTAAGGTTTTATAGCCTTCTAAATGTCTGAATTGCATAATCATCGGGTAGAAATTGACTCTTGATTTTAGCCACCATTCTGTCCAATGAATTGATTTTTGGTTTTCCCTTCTTCACCCTCTCTTCTTGCACATAATTCCACCAAGTTAAGGTAAGGCCTTTCAATTTTTTTTTGGGAAATTTCACCTTTTGATCATCTGATACCTCCTCATACTCAAAATAGTTATCCAGTACATCAATCCAACCTAGCATCTCTTCACTATCCATCTTCCCACCATACATGGGTAAGTCCATCTTCACCTTAGGAGTGTCTCCTTTAACAACCCTCAACAAATTAGCCATTCTCAATTCATTAGGGCCCAAATCATCATCACCTTGGACTCCTCCTTGAGGGTTTTCATTCTCACCCTCTTCCTCATCCTCTTGGTCACTTTGATCTCTGGTGACCACACCTCTCTTTTGGTTTGACTCTAGTGCTGCAAGTCTGGCTAGGACAACTTCTTGAGGCTTCTTAACCTGTCTCAACTCCTTGGTATGCTTTTCTTTCAACTCTCTCATTTCTCTGGCCGTTGGATTCTTTTTAGGAGGCATCTTTGTTTCCTTCAAACTTCAACTTTTCCCACTTATTGACCAAAGCCAATGCTCTAATACTAATTTGATGCAGAGCAAGGTGGAGGTTTTCAAAAAATCACAATTATACATACTTCTCAAATCAGAAACCCTAACTTGGTGCCTTTCTCCCAAAACCTTCAATTCTTCTTGTTGTACTTGGAACATGGTTTTTCCCACAAAAAATTCAAATCAGACCTAATACCCAAATTGTGAACATCATTCTTGATACCCTTTAAGCCACTTAGAAACATATCAAATTTTTGGATATGTTTGTTTTGTAACAACACCCTCAATTATTGACTGCTACACTGTAATTAGGCGTAATTAGGCTAGTTCAACAAAGCAACAATATGAAATTCAATCTCCCAACTTGAATTCTTCATCCAAGGCTTCTATCATGTCACATGGGGTCTGAATATACACTTTCGATCAATTGGAACCAATTCCAAATCACCTTTCTATCAAACCCTACATCTACCTACTCACCTAAGCCTAATACATAGAGATATTAGTCTAGGGTTGCATCAAACTTGGCCCTAAATCCATCCCCTACTCCTGCAAACCCTACAAACATTAAAATTACCCTAACTACTTCCATTCCACTTATTTTTAGAATTTTCCACCGGTGGAATGGTCCCCTAATTCATATTTCTACTCTCAAACCCTCAAAACTAGGGTTTTCTAGCTACTTTCAGTAATTTGGCTCTAACTCACTTCAAAATTTATGAAAACAAATGAAATCACTTGCAAAAGGAAGTTAACTCAATCCACCATGAATCCCAATACAACTTAGCACATGTTCAGGCCGTACGAAATCATACAACCCTCTGTAGCAGCAAGAAATCATTATAAACACACAAAAAACAAAGTTATTCTTCTTGTTTGAGCATCAAAATCATCTCCATAAGTTTTCCTTGAACATCCCAAGGAACATTTAAAATTTTCCAAGCCAAAACCAATGGTTCCAAACTATTTTTCAAACATCTAACTGTTCAACTTCCATACACACCAAAATTACAAAGTTGCTTATGCAACTTTTGCAACATTTTGCAACAAATGACAACTTGATTCCAAACCGACCCAACATGACTTAAAACATCACACATGGTCTAAATAGACCTTATTACATAAAAAGTGACTCAACGTCATAAAAGACTCACATTTGACCCTTATTTACATTATGTAGACTAGGTGCCCCTGCACCAATCATTGAAGTCATCCTTTGAGTATTTTTCAATTTGAGAAGTTTGATAAATCTATGGATCACAAGGATGAAAACCCTTGTTTTGTTCAAGGTTTGAGAGGATGAGGGTAAGTGCAAGAAGTTGTGTCCACTTTTAGTGGGAGTGTCAGGCTTGAAAAAATCCTGACAAACAAATACCCATTTCATAAAAAGGTACCCATTTAGAATTGGACTCACAAACCTAAATTTATATTTGTATGAAATAGGTAACCATTTTATTTTTTTTAAATGGGTTTATTTTTTAAAATAGGTACACATTTAAAATGGGTACCTATTTCAAATTGCATCATATTTTTGCTCCTTTTTAAAATGGTTAGATGTTTTAGAGTAGGTACACATTTCATCAAATTTGAAATTTGAAAACCATGGCTTTAGTTTTTTTAAGGCTTGGAAACCCAACCCTTAGCCTTGGACCTACAAGTAGAATCCTATGAAAATAAGAGAAAAATTGACTTTAGTAATATGGTTGATATATTTTTTAAATATTTTTTTGATAAAATTAAAATCCATTATAGATGATGATGTCTAGTTTTTAAACATGTATTTTTTATATTTGGACTTATTTTTCTATTTATTAATTAATTTATGAGGAAATTGGTCCATAAAATTGAAATGTCAAGTATTAATATTTTTAATAACTTTTAATTTTTAAGTTTGTTTCAAAATAATTGCCATAATTTATACATCATTCTTTACACAATGAAAAATATATATTTTATGATTAGTTTAGCTCAAATTATGTTTTTTTTACCCAAAGGATTTTCAAAAATAGTAATTAGGGCCAATAAAAAATTAATTAAAAAATATATCTAGAAAAATATTATAAAAATATCCTCATCAAACTTCACTATAATACACATTATTCCCCAAAAGTGATTAATTTCTTTTTTTACTCAGGTCAAATTGTGCTTGTTGTACACATGCATGTTATGGCCCTAAAAAGTGACTTTTAATAAGTGTTTTTTATACATCCCATACAAAATTAACTTGTACTATCTAGGTATTAGAAAAATACATATTTTAAAACTAGACTCAAAATATTATATTTTGTATTAAACTAATTTTTTTGAAGATTCTATGTGTAAGTGCTTCAAATTTTTACTCCAAGCATGAAAAACTTTGATTTTTAGGAAAAACACTTCCACTTGTTGACCAAAAAGTGGACCCAACTTCTTGCACTTACCCATGAGAACCATCATGAATTTCACATTTAGGATCAAGGACAATAATCCTTATTTCCAACCTTGGGTGATTCTATCTAGGGATCACAATTGTGCTAATTTTTGGAGCAATTGGAGTTTGCAATAGTATCACTACAATGCCACTACATTGTTTGCTACTCATTTTTAGATATTTTATCCAAGGTTCTAGAGCAATACAAAAAATTATTTCTTTGCAAGAAAACGTTTTGAGGATAATTGTTGATTGATGTTCTTACTTGTATTCATTTTGAGCACTATTAATGGTTGATGCTAGATTTGTTAGCCAAACTAATTTATTGTTCCATTGAAGTATTATTTTTCCACCACACACACATCATTGGAGGATGAGAATTTGAAAATAAAAAAGATATTTTAGTATTTGTAAGGAATTAAATTTTTTATTGTTTGATAATGATGTTATTTTAATCTATCTAGTCATCAAACAACCACATCCCTCTACATCATCATCACTGGTTATTACAAGATTCTATGAGTTTAATTTATTGATTTGAATTGAAAGAAGCTTGAGTGGTTATAATAGCTGATTTGAAGAATAAGTGTATTAGATATAGTGCTATGTAGATTACAACAATAAAGCAACAAGGGTTTCAAATTCATAGCTCATTGCGATTTATAATTCTAAAATTCAACTTATTTTAATAAATAAATTAAATTTAGATTTCTATTGAAAATTATGTAATTAAAGTAATGAATTCTATATGTATTTGGTTGTTCACGTGCAATGCCAATTTTTATTTTTCATAACCATCATCATTGTTAAACATAGTTATTGGTTTATTTGCATAGATTTTGGGTTCAATTACTTAGAAATTAAAAAAAGAAAATAAAAAAAAATCACAAGTGGGACATTATATAACATGCACTCAAGTTGGGTTATCACCCCTGAGGATGATAGTGGAAGAAAGAACCAAAGGCTTTGTGCTTCGAAGAAAATCTCCAATTTCTTTCCAAGGAATGAAAAGTGATCAAGGGTCTCCACCTCCTTGGAGATCAGTAGTAGTCTTGTGTGCATGTTGGTTGTTGGTTGGTCTTGCATCTTTTTTTGTGTTTTATGCTAGACTTATCTTTTGTAAATAAGTTTTAATCTTTAGTATTTAGTTTTAGTTTTTGGTTGTCACTATTTGTGAGCTCCTTCTGCTTGGCCTCCATGGTTGTTTTATAATGAGTATGGGCGCTTCCCATTTGATCTTAATTAAAACATGAATAAAAATTAATACATCTATTTAACATTTGAAGCCAAGTTCTTTTAATCAAAATCCAACTCAATCTATCCTAGCAATCCTAATCCAAGTGCAATGCCATTCCCCATTTTCCCTAGAATCCATCCTTGTACTCCTAATTCAAATCCAAATTTATGCAATCCCTCTATTAGGATTAAGGTGCCATTCACCTTGTAAATCCTATGTCATGGTTCCAACATCCTTGGAAAGTGTCTATAGGCACTTAGGGTGTAATGGAAAAATATTTTGTAATATTTATTCTCACCATTGTTTATATTACATTTATAAGGGGTGATGGGTTCCACTAGTAGTGGTAAAGGTGAGTTGTGGACATAAATATTTACTATTATTTTTTCCACATGTGGATGCCTATAATGGGATAATAAAAGGTAAGGAATATGACAAATGAGTGACTATTGGTATTCTCTAAGTGGGAGATTGAAATGAGGAAACATGTGTCTCTTAGTATTCCATCATTTATTACATTTAATGTAATGTTTATCTCCCAAATTTGGATGCTTAAGTTGGAGGGAAAGTATCAGAGACAAAACTGACCTATCCTTTCACATTTGGAGGAGGTAGTCCAAGGATTGGGATGTTTGGAATGAAGGGTCATCTTTGGGCACCATGTTTGGTGCATTAGATGCCTTCACAAGTCTATAAATTCAATCTCTTAGATGTAGAAAATATGAGAAACAATTGGATGTAGTGTTTCATTGTAGGGACAAGGATAGGTTGAGGCATAAGGAGGTTTCTCATAGGTGCACAAGTGCTTCCATGGTTGATGCAAGGAGGAGAATGGAAGTGATTGTATTGTAATCTCATTTATTTGAAGATAATGTATACTTGGCCTCTATTCTTGGTGTATGTTTTTCTTGCAACAGTTTCTCTATGTAAATCTTGTGTTATGTGATGCTCTTATGTTGCTGATTTGTGCCTCATTTTTGCTATCTTATGGTGATGTTATTTTTTATATATTTCTGTTATAATTTCACAAAGGTGGTGTTACTAAGCATGTTATGTTGACTAATTTTTGACATCATAAAGAAGATGGATCTAATCATGGTAATTCCATATTAAGGAAACATAATTTTTAGATTTTCATATAAGTTTTAGTTTTTATTTTTTTGTAGTCCAAGCCTTTTATCTCATCCATTGAATTTATATTTGGATAGAGATTGAATTTTCCAACAATTGGTATAAGAACCTATTTATTTCTCATCACCCTCAAGCCTTAATCCAATGCCAACATCAACTCATCTCATCCTTGGAGCCTTAATCCTTGTCCAAATCCAAATCTCCTCATTCCTAAAGAATCTTAAACCAAAGATTAATACTCCCATCCCTCATCATAATCCAAATTTATCCATCTCATTCAAATCCCTAAATTCAATCCTTAAGCATAATATCCTATCTTAATATTATTCAAAATTAAACATTTTCACCTTCACCAATCACCAAACATCAAAATAAAACCTCCAACCTTTCAAGAAATAAAAATAAAACTCCAAAATCATCTTGCACCTCAACTAAAATCCAAAGGTTTGAACCCTTCATTCTAAAAATATTCCAGCACCATCCATCTCAATTGATCATCCTAACGTCTTCTCATCCAAATTTTAAATAAAAATCTACAATCAATCCTAAATACTCATCTTAAAATAAAATCCTAGGTCATAAAATTCAAATCAAGTAAAATCTAAAAACCTAGGAAATTTTAATCACCTACCCTACACAATAATCCACATCTATATCTTAATTCAACCACCCCCTAATTTGATCCATCCAAATTTAAACCAAATCAAATATCAACACCCTAAGATCAACTAGTAAATCCTAATCAAGTTTTCTTAAGACCTTAGCCAACCTTAAGTTAGCAATCCAAAATCAAATTAAAATAAATTCATACTTAGGAATTTTTCCTATTTTGCACATATAAAATTAATTTATCATAAGGTATTAGTCATTGATCTTTCATCCAATTCAAATCCAACTAAACCTACCAACTTCCCTTCCAATCCAAAAATCTAAAACTTACTCAAACAATAAACTTAGAAAATCACTCTCAACATCATCTAATATCAAAACAAATATTAAATCCAAACCAAAATCATATCATCAACCTAATCAAAATCAAAATCAAACATCATGACTCTATTTTATTTTGATGAATCTCCTCATCCCCAATCGAGAAATTCATTCGTTGATGATGATGATGCTAGCATTATTGACCAAGAAGAATATAATCCCTATGATGATAATGAGATTCTTGTGGACCAAGATGAATTCTCTCATGAATCCTTAGATGGCATCACCTTAAGCATGATTTCCACAAGCTCCAATTGACTAGGTATCAACCATAAAAACCAATAATTGACTAGCATAAGCTATCCCTTTGAACCTAAATACTTGTACAATGGTCCTTCTTACTTTGCATTTGACAAGGGCAGCCCGTCTCTAACCCAAGAACCTCAATGCTAACCCATGTCTAAAATTCCTCTTTGATGTGAGTGCCTTATTACCTCCACCTATTAAAATCCTTCATCCTCAAAATATTTACAATCCAACCCATCACAATACAAACACCAATCAACCAAAACCATCTTCATATATTTTCACCAAGTACTTTTTACACATAATCATAAGACATAAAAAAAGAAGAAGTTGTGTTACCTTATGACATCACTAATTCCATACTATCCCAATGTACCATTGACCATGAGGTCATCAATCCAAAATACCTTAAATCAATTCAATATAATATCCATTAATATTTAAAAAGACACCTCATCCATATTAGTGTAGGTTTTTTATTTTCCTTATGTTAGGGGGTATTTCTTTTTCCTACACATTATTATTTAAGCTTGCTTAGGTTTATTAGATGTGGTAATATGAGGAGATGTGACAAAATACAACAGCTACATGTGTCACTCTCTCCCACACATTGGTAGTTGAGTTACACACTCTCTTTTAGCTTATTGTGCCACCTCTCATAACCACTATTTTGTATTTTCCTGAGTAGTTTATAGGGTAGTTGGGTTTCTCACCCTCTTTTGGCTTTATGTGCCACCTCCTCTTTGTCTTCACCTAAGGAGGTTATGCCACATGTTTTTTCATATACCAAGTAGGTGATAACCTCCCACCTTTTATGGGTAGTAGGAGTTAATGCACCTCTTGGATGTATTTGCCCTTATTTTTCTATATATTGAGCACTCTCCTCTCACCTTCACTAGTTCAACTAGTTCAACGATTGCTCGGTGGGAGTATTGAGAGTATTCTACAATTTCTCTTGCCTTGTCTCTATTTTTCTCTCATTTCAGATTTCTCTTCATTCTGCTATTTTGATCTTTGATCATTTGTTGAGTGAACATGCATCTGATCTATGACCAGCATTAGCTCTTGGCTTAGTTCTTACTTCTTGCAGAATCTAACATGGTATCAGAGTTGTGTTGTCTAGTATAGCTCATTATTTTTCTGATTTTTTGAGAGATTTGAGACTAATAGAAAGCTACTATTTTTCTTTAAAAACCAAGTATGCTCTTCTCCTACATCCTTGTATGATCTAGAGAATAAAAACAGTTAAAAGGAAAAATAAGCATATGTTTAATCTGGTTTACATATATCTGTTCCTATAAGATCTGGGTGATTTGTAGCTTTTTGGTAATATTGGAGGCTTTTTCAGCATTTCGAGAGAGTCCAAAAGGTTTGAGAAAGTCATAATTGACTTTTATTTCACCAAAATCAGAGATTGGAGGATACAGTAAACAAAATAGGAGTTAAAAACTTGAATTTTTTATTAAAGCCATTTTCATTTTGGCTTTAGAAATCTGGCTTCCACTCGTTTTTAAGAAAAATGATTTCTAGGTTTTATCCCTAGCATGGAAAAACTATTTGAGTAGTTGTTACATTTTGCAAAAATCAAATCAGAAAAAGGCGTGAGTCGTTTTTCACATGTAGATTTTGCAGCTTTTTTCAAAATCGCATAATTTTTGCCTCAAGTGTTAAATTTTTGCAAACAAATACTTGTCGGAAAGCTAGAAATGAGCACTTTCCATCCACAAAGGTTTGAGTAAAAATTTCTTCCTTTTTTATTTAGATATTGCAGGTTGAATCTGCTACATTACTTTTATCTTCAATAAGTCATATCTTTCACTTTTGTAATCCATTTTTCAAAAACAAAAAAGTGTTAGAAAGATATTGAAGAGTAAAAAACAGCTACAAGGTTATTTTTTCAGATTTTTATTTGAAAATTAATTTGTATCAATATTGTAATTTTGGCTAATAAGAGCCTTAAAATTTGGAAAAGTCTTGTACAAGCACTAATCATAAAGTGCCAACATTGTAATATCTTGGGGGGGGGGGTGTGATCTTTGAGACTAGTGGAAAGGGGGGGGTGTTTAGTGTTCTTCTTTTTCACACTTTTCCTTCTGCTTTGTAATCTTCTTTTCTGCACTCATGGATGCATCTACACTTCCAGTTTTAAGTCCATATAACTATTTTGAATGGAAATATAAGATGATAATATATTTGAAAAGACATGGATATCATCATGTTACAATGGGACTTGAAACTGAATCTCAGGATGCTATAGAAAAGAAAAAATGGTTTAATAAATGTGATGAAGCCTTTGGTACTTTGTGCATGTCAGTCTCTCCTAACCTTTTTCACATTGAATCTACCACTACATCGAATGATTTTTGGACAACATTGGAAAACCTCTTTAGTAAGCAGGATGAGTTAAGGAGTCATCAATTGGAGAATGAACTCATAGGATTAAGTCCTTCAAATTTTGACACCATATAGGACTTCTTCACAAAATTCAAAGTTGTTAGATTGCAATTGGAATAGTGTGGAATCAAGAAAGATGATAAGCAACTGATCTTGAGTATTCTTTCAAAGCTTGGTCCTAACTATTCTGTATTTGTTTCTACATTCTATGCTACAAAATGTGCCCTAGGTTCCACGTATAAAATGCCTTCTTTAGATGAGTTTGCTGTAGAAATCACTAGGGAGCAGGACAAATTGGTTCTAATGGGTACAATTAAATCCTCTAAGTCACATGCCTTGGCTATTAATTAGGGAAAAAAAGAACAGAAAGGGTCTAATAAGAAAGATAAGAAACAAAAGAACCAAGGAGAGAAGAAGAAAAATCAGAAATCTGCTACTTCAAAAGTAGATAACCAGACCTATTCATTAAAAGGTGAGCAACCTAAGAAGGAGAAGGTCAAGTGTTCTTATTGTAAGAGGCCTATCCATGATGAACATAAATGTTTAAAGAAACAAATTGACCACCTTTCACATCTTCTAGAAAAGAATAATATCAAGGTGCTTGATTTAGTCAAACAAAGGTTCTTCTAAGGACATAGACAAAAGTAAGGGGAAAGGCCCTAGTTGTTGTTGCTTCAAAACTAGAGTCTTGGATCATTGAATTAGGTGCTTCACACCACATGGCCTCATCAGAGGATAATTTTACCTCTTTGGAGCCATGTTCTATTCCTACAATACTTATGGGTGATGACACTCTTGTTGAAGTGCATGTGAGAGGGTATGTTGATGTGGGTGAAGGGACATTTGAGGATGTTCTTTGTGTTCCATCTTTTTCAACTAATCTCCTATCCATTTATCAGATCACTCACATTGGTTCTGGAAAGCGAGTTGAGTTCACTCTAGATACAATTGTAATCAATGAAATACATAATGGGTCTACAATTGTTGTGGGAAAAGTAGATCATCAGTAAAGACTATATCAATTTTCTCACTTTTTTCTTGACTCTCCTTTGATAGTGTTACTCACTCATGCAGATGAGGTGAGTTATTTGTGGCATCAACGGTTTGGCCACTTGAACTACCATTACTTGCTGCAACTCAGTCAACATGACATGGTTTCAAGGTTTCCTTCTATTTGATTTTTTGATGGAGTTTTCCAGGGATGCATTCTTGGTAAGCATCCTGAGGAGAAATATGATAAAGGAAAATCATGGAGAGCTACAACTCTATTGGAGTTGGTACACAATGACTTGGTAGGACCATTTCCACAACCATCTTTCAGCAGGGCTAGATATGTCTTGAAATTTATTGATGAATTTTCTAGATACACTTGGATCTATTTTCTCAAACATAAGTCTGAGGTCTTTGATCATTTTCTGGATTTCAAAGCTTTTGCAGAGAAATGATCTAGGAAGTTCATCAAGATTGTGCATACAGATAATGGGGGAGAATATGTTAATAATCAGTTTGAACAGTTTTGTGCTTCAGAAGGAATCAACATGCAACACATAGTTCCATACAATCCTCAGCAAAATGGTATCACAGAATGCAAGAATAGATCCTTGAAGGAGATGGAAAATTTTATGATACACTCCAAATATTTGACACCTTTGTACTAGAAATAGGCCATCAAATGTGCATGTTACATCCAAAACTGGGTTCCTCACAAAGTTGTGAAGGGGGTAACTCCTTTTCAAGCTTGGACTGGTCAGAAACCCATAGTTAAGGACTTTCGAGTGTTTGGTTCTCTTGCATGGGCCCATATTCCAGTAAAGAAGCACAAGGCTATGGATCCACAGAGCAAGCCTTGCATATTACTCAAATATCCAGATGATGTCAAAGGTTATAAGCTTCTCCATCCCACCACTCATGAATTGTTTATTGAGAGGAGTGTTCATTTTGAAGAGAGCTCTTCTAGTTCTTCTCCTACCACTTCTCCATCTACCATCACATTGGATACTTTGCATCATGATGATAGTTCTTCAAAGGATCTCAATCCTCCTAATATTGATGAGGAGTCTTCTTCCTCCACTTCAGATGGTGATAGTGATGATGAGGATTCAAATTCCTCTTCTAGTCATCATTCAAAGGTTGATGATTCTCCTCTAGATTATCTAGCCTTAGCACCTCTTTGAGCTCGACATACATTGGAGTCGATAGGTGATTGGGTTGGTGATCCATTAGACACAAGAACACAGTCATAGTTTCAAAAAGCTCCACATCTCTTAGTTGCTTTAGCTTCTAATCCACAATCTTTTTGAGAAGCTTCTGGTATTCCCGAGTGGGATGCTGCAATGCAAGAAGAGTTCAATTCCTTAGAGAGGAATCATACATGGGATTTAGTCCCTCTTCCTAAGGGAAGAAAAATTGTTCGATGCAAGTGGATCTATCGAAACTAATTTCTAGTAGATGGGTCAGTTGAAAAACACAAGGATCGCTTGGTAGCAAAAGGATTCTCCCAAGTTCCTAGGATTGACTACTCTGAAACTTTTGCACCAATTGCTAAGATGAATTCCATCTGACTTGTCCTTGCTATAGCTACAACACATAATTGGGAAGTTCATCAAATGGATGTGAAGAGTGCCTTTCTTTGTAGTGACCTTCAAGAGGAAAGCTACATGGAGCAACCACAAGGGCTCATCCAGGATCCTTCACTTGTGTGCCATCTTCAGAAGTCTCTCTATGTCCTTAAACAAGCTCCTTGAGCTTGGTATGCCAAGATGGACTGCTTTCTTTTGAGAGTTAGGTTCAAACGATGCCATTCTGATACAAATGTATACATTCTATAGTAGGATGACACTCTCACTTTCTTGGTTCTCTATGTTGATGACTTATTGATCACAGGGAGTCACTCGTCCACCATCAAGGTAGTGAAAACTACTCTACATGATAGATTTTTGATGTCTTACTTGAGTCTTTTGTATTACTTCTTGGGGATTGAGATCACTCAATCATCTTTAGGAATCTTCCTTGGAAAACCCAAGTATGCACTTATAAGCTCTCCATATTTTGCATGGCTAACTGTAAGCCTGCACCGACTCTATTTTTGTCAGGGGTCAAACTTGAGGCTAAGTGTTCTTCACCTTTGGTTGATGGCACTTTATATTGACAACTTGTTGGGAGTCTCATCTACTTGACTCATACGATACCCAACATTTAATATTGTGTGGGCATGGTCTCTAGATTCATGCAGGAGCCACATGAGTTGCATTCGAAGGTAGTTAAGTAGATCCTCCATTATATTCAGGGTACTCATAGTTATGGGATTGACTATGCAGCGAGTGTGGATATTGACTTGGTGGGACATACAAATTCAAATTAGGCAGGCAATTTTTAGGATCACAAGTCTACTTCTGGGTATTGCTTCTCACTTAGTTTTTTTCCAGTTTGTTGGTTGAGCAAGAAGTAGTCTGCAATTTATCTTTCATATACAAAGGATGAGTATTGAGGGGAAGTTAATGCCACCACTAAGACTATTTGGCTTCAAAATATTCTCACTAAGTTTGGTATTCTATTCAAAAATCCTACAGTCATCTTTTGTGATAACCAAAGTGCAATACAGATCTCAAGAAATCTAGTTCATCATTAGAGGATGAAACACATTGAGATTCATATGCACTACATTCAGGAGATGATTCAGGTAGGCATCATTGATCTTAAGTATTGTTCTACTACATCGAAGCAGACTATAGACATCTTCACCAAACCCTTCACAGAGAGAAAGTTCCTTCATTTGCGAGCTTTGCTTGGGGTATGACAAGTGTCTACTTCGGGAGGGGCTTCTTATTCCTTCATTCTACTCTCTCTATTTAGGGGGGCTATTCCTCTTTTGGGGGGATTCTTCTTATGGGGGGGATCTTTATGTACATGGGTACCTAACATGGCTTCATTTGTCGGGACCCATCTTTTCACCCACCTAAGGTACACTTAAGGGGGGTGTTAGTGTAGGTTTTTTATTTTCCTTATGTTAGGGGGTATTTTTTTTTCCTACACATTATTATTTAAGCTTGCTTAGGTTTATTAGATGTGGTAATATGAGGAAATGTGGAAAAATACAACTACATGTGTCACTCTCTCCCACACATGAGTATTTGAGTTACACACTCTATTTTGGCTTGTTGTGCCACCTCTCATAACCACTATTTTGTGTTTACCTGATTAGTTTATAGGGTAGTTGGGTTTCTCACCCTCTTTTGGCTTTATGTTCCACCTCTTTGTCTTCACCTAAGGAGGTTATGCCACATGTTTTTTCATTTACCAAGTAGGTGATAACCTCCCACCTTTTATGGGTAGTAGGAGTTAATACACCTCTTGGATGTATTTTCCATTATTTTTCTATATATTGAGCACTCTCCTCTCACCTTCACTAGTTCGGCTAGTTCGATGATCACTTAGTGGGAGTATTGAGAGTTTTTCAATTTCTCTTGCCTTGTCTCTATTTTTCTCTCATTTCAAATTTCACTTCATTTTGCTATTTTGATCTTCTATCATTTGTTGAGTGAAGATGCATGTGATATACAACCAGCATCAGATCTTGGCTCAGTTCTCGCTTCTCGTAGAATCTAATAATCCATGTGTAAAACTTTGAGTCTTTTCATGTACTCATCAATAGCAACACAAAACACCACTTCTCTCTCATATCATTCAAGAAAGTCAATCTATAGAAAGAGATTGATAAAAATAGCATTCACATGTTTCCCCATATAAACCAAGATCTAAGCATCCCAACTAATCCATTTCATGACCCCCTACTATCTCAATATTAGAGCATCCGTATTGAACTAATCCATAAACCACAATCCTATCACCTTGGTTCTTCCACTTTTATCCCATATTATTTTCTCACTATCACACTAACTCATTTGACTACAAAATACGATGAAAATTTCCAACGAAAGATGTATAATTAGATGTATCTTCGGGTACCTGTGTATTTAATGTGAAATTTTCATTTTTAAAAAAAAATTATGCCCGACGTTCATCAAAATTGCGACGCTCCATGATTTTCGTCGCTATTTCGACATACACTTAAAGTCAACCATCCCCTTCCATCAATTTGTGGGTCGACATATGGTTAGCCTCCTTAATTTGTGGGCCGACGAATATATGGTTAGCATTCGTTAGGGTTCTGATGAATGTTTTTTAATAAATAAAAGTGAGTTCGACAATTTATCTATACTTGTGATAGTGTTTTGCTATACTTGCAATTTTTCTATACTTGTGACAGTTTTTGGAGGTTATAGGCCAAATTTTTTTGGTGCAAAAAATTAGAATTATTAGATTTTGGTACCTATCTATGATTACAAATTATTGGAGTGTGAATTTGATATTTTTTGAAAATCTAAATATTCAAGGTTGGTAAAGAAAAATCATGTTAGATAATATTAGTGCAGAACAAAATGAAGAGACACTTGCTAGATTGTGGGCTAGATTGAAAAGAAAGGGTGATAGGAAATGTTATTGTCCTTGCAATAATTGCAAGGGCTTAAAGACGAGAAGACTTTTAATCACAACAACTGAGAAACATTGTAGGCAGCAGGGTCACGTTGAAGGGGGGCATGATTATTGTCCATTGGTAAGTTGTTCATTATGTCTTTATATTGATTGAATTTATAAATGTTTATATCGTTTTAACATTTTTTATATATAAAAAAAATCACTTGATCATGATCATGGTTTATTTGTGTCGATCATTATTATAAAGGCGGGGCGCCCTAGGGAACATGATCTGGATTATCACGGCCCGAAGAATGTGGTTTTGCAAGCGGAGGAACATGGAGCTGTGAATATCGAAGATGAAGTTAATGATCCTATGGAAGAAGATGATCATGCGCCAAAAAACATAGTTGAAGATGATGGTACAAATACATTGATCCATGACACATTTAGTGGCGCAGTTGATCATGATGATCGAGATGACTTTGATGATGTTCATGATTTACCTATACTTGAGAAGGCATAGGATCCCCTTTATGAAGGCTCCCAAACAACTCTTCTCTCTGTTGTATTGTTGCTGGTGAACTTGAAGGTTATGAATGGTTTATCCAACATAGCAATCTCACATATGTTAAGGTATGCCATATATGTCATCTTTTTTCATCTATTTTTGTTGTTAGTTCATCACTAGTAAAAAAAGGATGAAATATGTACCATTAATATTCTTTATTTAACAAATTATTTTTTGTTGTAGATTGATAGGTGAATTTTTGTTACCACCATCAAATATTTTACCTCGCTCATACCAAGATTTATCTGCCATTATGAAAGATATTTGAATGGAGTATCAAGCAATAGATGCATGTCCCAATGATCATATTATATATCATAAACAACATGAATTTTCAATAGACTGCCCAGAATGTCATATGAGTAGATATCAAACAGATCAACTAAAAAAAAAGGTGCCTCACAAGGTTCTTCGTTATATTCCCATTATTCCATTATGCAGCGATTATTTAGGTGTGAAAGCTTAGTGCAATTTATGGATTACCATGCCCGAAATAGAAGTGGAGATGACATTCTTAATTCTGCGGATGGTTCTGCATTTAGGGACATGGAGGAAAAATGGCCACACTTTAAAGAAGAACCTAGTAATCTCAGGCTTTCATTGGGAGTGGATGGTGTCAATCCATTTGGAGAGCTGAGATCTATTTACTCAGTGTGGCCTATTTTTGTTATCAACAATAACATTCCTCCATGGATGTCAATAAAGAGGGAGCACATAATGTTGTCAATGATTGTTCCAGGTATTTGTTTACATCAATTTTATTTAACGTAGTAGCATCTCATTTGTCTTATTTGTTGCATAATGACTTATATTTTTTCATTTAATAGTCATGTACATTAGTTTATATATATTGCAGTAAAATGGTTATAATAATTATGTAATGTTTATGTTCATTCAACTAGGTAAGTACCAAGTTAAAGATATGAATGTATATATCGAGCCTCTTATCGACGAGTTACTAAATTTATGGAATGGCGTCTCTAGACCAATAGGACAAAGACAATTTCAATTCCATGCAATGCTTGTATGGACAATTTATGATGCCCCAGGGCTAACACATTTTTGTGGTATGTTATAATGTTCGACTGCACTTTAACGATATTTAATTTTATGAAGTAGATATCATGCATGTTTTTTAAATAATCTATTCATTACATATAATTATAAAAATTCACATATTTAATCCAATTATATATGATCTTGTAGGTCTTCAAACAAAGGGAAAATTTGCATGTCTAGTTTGTGGTCCAAAGATGAAATCTCGTCGTTCAACAAGTTTAGGAAAGCAGGTGTTTGATGAGTATAGGCACTTCCTGCGCATAAATCATAAATATCGAACTACTGAAAAACATATTTTCAATGGGAAAGAAGAGACTACATCAAAACCACGAAGAATGATACCTTGCCTATGGAAGTTGGAATATAATAGAGTTAATCGTCAAGGTTATACATTAGATCAATTTTTTTATCTATCATATATGATATGTTTGGAATTTATATTTTTATATTGTGCTTTGTTTACTCATGTTGTAATTGACAATGATTGTCGTTGTTAATTTTTTTTAACTTATATGCTTCTTGAAGGTCATCAAGGCATTAATGGTCGGCTTCCACAGGGATTGAAAAGTTATCCCATACAATTTAGTAGGTCAAGCCCTACTATGAGTAGCTACAAATTGTGCATTTGTTTGATACAATGCATATTAGAAAGAATATAACAGAAACATTATGGAAAATATTGGATAGAGGGCATGACAAAGAAAAAATTGTCAAAATTTGTAGTGACATTCAGGAAGCCAATCATGCAATGAAAAATGTCATTCAATTAAATAGCGATGGAGACCAAATTAATATAAGCACCCTTCCTTGGTTATATAGCGACAGAAAAGCAATGCTATAAAAGAAGTCATACGAAAAATTTGATTTCCCACAGATTTGCTCGAACATAAACAATATCATAACAAAGAAAGGTGAATTTGGGTCAGGGATGAAAACGCATGATTGGCATACCTTCATTAAGGTAATTATTCTGGTATATTCTATATATATATTTGTATACATGCATGTACTTTTAGTGTATTATGTTTACTAGTTTTGGAAAAATAATGAAAAGATCATTTTATAATTGTTGATACGTTCTACCTCTATCTCTCCTAGAAAACTTTGACAACAATGTCAAGCAAGTTATATATGATCTTGGAAAATACATGAGGTAAGTATCGATATTTGTTCAATTCATTGTATAGATCTTATATTTTCCATTTGTTTTACTTGTTATGTAATATATTGTATATTTTTGTTAAATCTCATTAATATATTTGCACCTTGAATCACTTGTAGATGGCGTCATCTAAAGAAATCCATAAAGAAGATATAAATTATTGGAAGAGAAAAATTCCTCGTCTAATGTGTGAAATGCAAAACTATCTACCTTCAACATTTTTCAATGCACAAGAACACTACCTCATACACCAAGTTGAGGAGATTGAATTGTGTGGACCTGTACACACAAGGTCAATGTGGATGGTTGAGAGGCACTTGAAATTTTTGAAGGCTTTGGTTAGACAAAGAGCACATCCTGAGGATTCTATGGTGGAGGGATATATGGTATACCAGACCATGGTGTACATTACTGAATATCTTCCTAAGTTCGCAACAAAGATCCATGTAGATCGCATTTGGGATCCCAACTCCATTAACAAATTTGAAGGGGAGTACCTGATGGGGAAAGGTAGATTGATGAAAGTGAGAGGTAATTATAAGATGGTCATGGAGATTAATTAGAATACATTTTATATTGGCTTCAATTTCTTGAAAAGAAACAACAAAGAACTAGTCCAAATGAAAGAATCTTCCACACACAAATAGAAAAGTATTGGTATTGTATTACTCCAGAAAATAAGTCTTTCACTACTGAAAAGTATTAAAATCTTAAAAAGTGTTGATGATCAAATATTACAATTTGAATTTCATAAATATAAGAAGAAGACCCAACAAAGGTGTCTCTTTGGATTGTCTTTTGGCAAATAATTAAACTACTGATCTTAATTAAACTTATAAAACAATTTGATCTTCTCCTAACATTGGCTTAGCCGCTGAGAGATATTTTTTATACTCCTCCAAGGTATGGGTATCCACATCATGCACTGCATTTCGGGCTTCATATTCAATTTTTATCATCAATTCCATATGTTTGCATGCTCCATTCAGCAATAGCCCTTCTGCTTTGACTGTATCCAATGCTTCCTGAAGTATCCTATTGCATTCATCCATCCAATCATCTTGTTCCTTCAGAAACCAGTTCTTATCACATAATTTGGGTAATCCAAACTTCACAATATCATCAAACCCTGTGTTTTCTGAGTGCAAGTCTTCATCATATTTGTCATGCTTTCTCATGATTGTGTCAATGGCCGAGATGGAATTGGTGTCGGATCCCTCATGTAGTTGCATATCATGTCTCTTAGTACCCAATCTATTTTTCACTCTCCCATGCTCAAGAATGGCTTCATAGTTCTTTTTGTGAACATGCCAAAAATCATCAAGGCATATCTTTAGGTCTGTAAATCTCTTGTGCAACATCGTTGCCACAGTGTCAAAATGAAGGTCCTTCATCTTTTCTACTAGCTGTTGATGTTCTTCTTGCAACTACTCATATTCACTCTGCAACTTTGTATCAGTTCCAAAGGTGATCCTCATTCTAGCATCTTTCATGGCAGTAATTTCCAAATCTTATTTTTCACTTTTCATTTTGTAATAATTTCTTTCTTTCATCAACTGTATTGTTTGTGCCTTGTTGAACTTGGCAATGTTTATGCCCATGTCTGCTAAAGCCATAGGGTCAATTTCCCCAACTTTAAGGGTCATCATGTGTCCAAAGGATTTTTCGATATCAATGATCTTTGGCCTTTTGTGAGGTGGGTATATTGCCCATATCAACATTGAATTTTCATTAAGATTGAATCTTGGCCCTATGTAAATTTCCTTCACACCCTCTATGTTTAACTTGTATTCTCCTTCCTTGTTATGCAAAAAATATAAAAAATTAAAGAGGCACTAAGGTCCCAACTAGGAAATACTATTACACCAGCTTCAAGTAACCAACTCATTATCAGAAATAAAGGATTCATAGGCTATAAGCCTATCATCTTCATCTACATGCAATTCCTTGGCTACTTGGAAGTCCCTATCAGGGAGTTCTTCATATTCATCATTTAGAATCCGAGAGACTGTTCTCTGCTGTGATTGTGCTTCATTTTCTCCCGCAGATTCTTCTTCAGATGAATCATCCATTTCTTGCAACCTTTCCTTTTTTTGCTCTAACTCCTTTATGAAATTTTCTATAACCTCCTCTGCTTCTTTGTCTTCTTTGTTCTTAAACACATCTTCCCCCGGTATAGGAACATGGGTGTATCCACTAAGGTTTTTCTTTTTCTTACAAGAGTGTATGTATCCTTCAGGGTCATAATTCATTCTTTGTGCATACTCCTTTAATTTGAATTCATCCAACAACGAAATATAATAAGATCATTGGTAGTGGGATGTTAGGTTTTTAGGTACATCAATTATAAATTAAGGTCATATACCATGGTAATTAACTAATTATACATCATTGGTGAATTTCAAATTTTTTTGATACAGTTGGTCGAGAGTGGGATGGACTACATTTGTACATCACAAACAATATTGATTGGGTGATGGTATGGATTGAACTATGTCAACAATATGGTCATGCATTAACATGGGAAGGTGTGGCTTCATTGGTTAAAGAAGCTCATCGTAATGGAGATTCCAATGCTACACCAAGGGAAATTGATTTAGCATATGGTTTAAGAGATAAACAGGTACGTATAAATATATTAATCACCCATATTATTTAATTATTTTCAATTATATTGATGTATATATATGTTGAGTTTTTTTTTCTTTGCATACATTCGACCAAGAATAAATTATTTATCAATTGACGATGCAATAATTTTTACATGTTTGACATATTGCAGGTGAAACACCACAAGGCTATGTGGTGCAATGGTCGTAAATTTTGAATCAAAAAGTTGGATGACACGAAGAAAACTTGTGATTCTGGGATAACTGCAGTATTTTAGGTGACTAATGTTTCATCTAGAAGGGACATACATCCAAAAGTCTCAGAAAATTGATACTATGGGATTTTGGATGATATACTTGAGTGTGACTTTAAGTCCTTCAAATTAGTTATGTTCGTCGTCCAATGGTACATGCTACGATTGAATGAAAATGATCCCGAGAGAACTGTTATTAAACATGATAATAGATTTACCATGGTTAATACAAGGTCGATCAAGCGAACTGTAAATGAGCCCAATGTTCTTCCAAGCCAATGTGAGCAAGTATTTTACTAAGAGGTTCCAGGTAAACTAGGTTGGTCATTTATTGTTAGACATGATCCAAGAGGAAGGCCGGTAAAGTATAATGTGGTGGAAGAAGAAGATACCAAAGAACTAGAAGATGATGTAGATGATGATTAGGATCAACAATTAGTTGATGATGTGCCTGATGAAGATGTCAAAGAAGAGGAACTAGATCATGATGATGTAGGAGTTAATGTTCATGAAGATGATATCCGTGTGGATGATGACATTATCAAAACTGATATCAATGACGATGATGATGATATGACCAATCCTTACAAGTCAAATTTGGATTGGATGATACAAACAAAGAGTTGGATGAAGAAGAAAATCAATGAAATTGATATGTATGAGTTATGCGATTATATTATCTATTTGATATTGATTTCTTGATAGAATTATATTTGACTTATATGGTTACATAATTAATTCATGATGTTTTTAATTTTTATGCCATTGCATAATTAATTCATGATGTACTTTTTAATGTTGTTAATTCATGATGTTACAACTATTGTAGCTCTCCTAGAAATTTCCATATGATCAAATCCTAATTAATCTATGACTATTTATGATTAGATATTATTTGATCATATCTTTGGTTATTTCATTCCCAAAAAATTAGCATTTCCTCATGTTGACCCCACATAGTGACATGTGAATGGGGCCAACGTTGATTTTTTTTCACTTTGTGCTTGTATGGAGTGAAACTTGACATGGTTAGCCTAGACGCATGCGTTGATGATATGGGAGGGTTTTGAGACTCAAACATGAGGTCATGCTATATAAAGGCGTCTCTTCCTTCCTAATAATACAAGTTTCATTATTCTTCGTCTCTTTCATATATTGTTCTTAGCATTTTTTTGGTTAATGGTTTCAAAAGACGAGGCTCTCTTACCTCACCTTGGATCTATTACACATCATTTTGTGCATTTTCATTAGCAATTAATATTTAGATGATCTTTAAAAATCTCATTGAATATAAAGATGATAATAGGAAGCTAAAAAAATGAGTATATTTTGTTTATGGAACCTAAACCACAAGGTTTGTCACTCTAATGCTAAAACCAAGTCAAATTAACCCCCAACGCCTATTAGAAAAGTCAAAACATGCCTTTCTTTCAAATTCACTAGAATGTATAAACCTTTTGAAACCACACATGCATGTTATGAAAGTGTATGATAATCCTACTTATAGCGGAAGTTCACATGATAAGCTAACCAATGGCACTATATTGGAGGATAAACCCACCTATGGAATTAATTTAAGAGGTAAGGGATGCCTCTTAGTGGAATTTTGAGTCTTGGATTAATCCATGGTGCTAAAATTAGTTCTAGTGTTCTTCCCTTGGTGTTATATTTATCTCTACAATTTCCCATACTTAACCATTTCATCATCCCTTTTCCCAAGCTATTTGTATCATAATATAAACTTGGTCCAATCTCACATTAGCCCCTTAGGTAATTATCCATTTCCTCCAAGTTGAATGGAACCTTTTGTGCCAATGCATCTATGTTTTCCTACCCCAATGGATCAAGACTTGACATCACCTTAATAATCTTCTTTATGTCATAGCATATCTCTGAAGTGCCTTTGGCATGCTTTAGATGTGTCAATATTAACTAAATTGAATATATTAATTTTAAAGTCTCTTAACACATTCCATGACAAGAAAATGACTCATTTGGATTAAGGAGTACTTTCCTAAACCATTCCTTCATATTCAACAATCCCTTCTCACACCTACATCATAATTCATATCCATGTTGGTTGTAATGAGTGTTTTAAACCAACAATCAATGAATCATAGGATAGAAGAAAACTCATTATGCACAAGGATAAGAATCAAAGAGACTGAAATAATCGATTCACTAGATATGCTCCCCATTACTATAATATACCAATGTAAAAAAATAAGTCATAACAAGAATAGGACCAAAAAAAAAAAGGAAAAGAAACCTTGTAGGCTACATTAATAAGACATTGATTGCAAGCCTTTCTTCCATGATGTTTAAATGACAAAATATCAAATAGCTCAATCTTTAGTCAAGTAGTATTTAAATCACTAATTCTTAGGAATCCATCATGATTAAACATCACATATCATAAGCCTTTTTAACAATCATTAGGATTGTAGATAATATTCAATCATGTCATAGGAAATAAATCATCAAAAATTATAAAGAAAGAGAAAACTAACTATATAAGCTCAACAAGCCACCATACAAAAATTATATTTTGTAGAAAATAAAATAAACTATATGTTGACATAGAATATATATTTTGTATATAAACTATATGTTGACATAGCATATATATAAACTATATATTTTTAATTTTGGCCCCGCGCGCGTAGGAGCACGACATAGCATACTGCACCGAGACCTTAACTAGAGAGTTGCGCCAAGAACCATTGCATCCAACCCCTGAGTGGAGAGTTGTGAGACTTCACTGGATGAGTGTTGCAAGGCCATTGAGTTGAAGAGGAAGACTAGGAACCATTTGGTAGGAGTAAATCCAGAGCGAGAGGTGAGGGCACTCAGAAAGGGAAAATCGACCAAGGGACAATGACTGTAAGTGATTTTTCCCCCACATTTAGAAATCTTGTTGCAAGTACAGTGATTTAGAATTTGTTTGTTCCCATTGAGGTGTTGCATGCTATATTTTGGTCAATTCAAGCCAATTTCCCATTGACAAACCCAAGTACTACCTAGTACTGGTGTCTAGTTAGTTTGAACAACCAAGCTTTGAGATGTTCAATCAGTTGGGTGGCCATTTTTGGCCTGTGAACTATAGTTTTTGTATCTGTCTTAGCATATTTTTTCTACTATGAGATTGAAAGGAATTCCCGTCACATAACAAAACATGAAGTTCACTAGGGTTCAAATTTCTAAACTTCGATGAAATAAATTTACATATTGAGGTCCACAAATGATCAAAGGGACTAAAAACAATGCATGGTCTGTGAGTGCAATGAAAAATTCCCAGTGCCTGTCCATAAGAGAACATATAGAAGTACATGATGTAGAGTCAGAGGAAGGAAATAAACTCACACAATCTCATTTGACAAGTCACAAACAATCTTGAACTTTCGCTCTTTTGACATACTTATTCAACTATATTTCCCTTCACAAAAATCAACATAAACACTCAACTTTTTCCTTAGAGTTCAAAACCATTACCAGACCTTCAAACACCTTAGTCAACTTCATTTTGATCAAAACAAACAATTACCCAGTCTGCCCTTTCATTTTACCCTTAACTCTCTTTATGACTGTCCTAAACTTCACAATTTCAACTCAACATAAAGTAATATGACCCAAAACAGTATTTAGGATAATATAGACCACACAATTTCCATTCCATTTCACTTCAAACAAATGTAAGCCATCTCCCATCCTTTATTCTTGACAATTTAACAAAATCATATAGTGTACTTTCATTTTAGTCTCCAAAACAGGGCTATTATTAGACAGATCAATCAAAGCAATGGAATTTTTAACTTCATGCTTACACCAAACCTTATATCAAATGAGATCAAATTATACCTTGGTAATATATTAACCAAAACAACTAAGAACTCACACTTAATCATCAAAATCCCTTAAAGTTCTTACTGTCACTAGTTCCTTCATACCCTGTTTGCAACGCTTGTAGGTCTGTCAACCTATTTGTCAGGGCTTCATTCACAATCTAAGCACTATTACACAAGTCTATCCACACTTTTCAATTCCCTCCTTGCAGATCTAAAACATATTCAAAATAGGTATTAAAACTTTTACAACACAAGCTTCAAATATTGTTGTCTCAGACAGATTTAGGCCTAATTAGGCCTGATTTGCATAAGGGTTTGTTGCTTTACTAACTCCTGACCAAAGTACACTTTTCTAGTGCTTGTGACATGTTTAGTTTGATTGGTATATGCTCTTCAAAGCATAAAAGTTCATTTACAAATTATTTTCACAAAACCCTAAGGGCTTAACCTTCATAATTACTCTGTTCACAGACTGTACACAATTTTTCAGTCAAGAAACTTCATTCCCTCGCATCTTATCTTTATGATTTTTCTATAAATCCACTGAAACATGAAATAAAATTCATAGTAGGATAATCTCACAAGAAACCAGAAGATTCCACCAATTAATAAAGGAGAAACATAATTATTTATGTCTCTGCTTACCCTAATTGAGGGTTTTAGCAGTCTGAAGCAAATCCACAATAACTCACACAAATTTTAACTAAAATGCATGAAATTTGATGTAACAGGAAGGTGATTGAGATTAATACCATATCCAACCATTCTACCATGCCTTCAAGGCCGTACAATTTCGTACAATGCTTGGAAATGCAAGATTTCTGAAGAAAAATGATTAAAAATCAAAGATTTTCCTTGAACTTATTCTTTATTCAACCACCCTCGAAGTTCTAAAAGATACAAGAATATTTTTAAAGGAAAAAAAATGAATTTTAGCCTTCTAACTGCCTCTAATTGACCCTAATGACTCTTCATCTCTTAATATTTCCTTTTTGATTAAGTTGACAACTTTTTATAGTGTTTTCATTTTTGTACTTTTGGACTTAATAAACACCAAATGACCTCAACATGACCTCAAATATATGAAACATGACTCTAATAACATGATTTACAAAGTAGGAACAATAAAATTGAATCAAATTTCAAAACATATCTTCATAGAGGCCTAATTATGCCAAGGTGCTCCTACACCAGTACAAGAGATGAAAAAAAGACAAGGAGCCATTAAAAACTTTCGAATATTTCACTAACTCAACCAAACTTCCAAAAGAGCAGTACAGATGCCAGCACTAGGGAAAGCCCAAAAGAGAACACTAATGAAAGTAGACTTTTTTTTTTCAAGTTCCAGAAGAGTATAAATGGTTCGAAGATGTTGTGGGTGTCTGGAAAATGATGAAGGAATGTTGGATAGGGAGGGACCTAATTAGCCTCTTTAACTGGATTCTTAAGAAAGAAACAAACTCTGATACATTTTGGGGTTCTTCTGAGTAGGGCCCATATTTTATTATTTTATTTGGGGGACCCAAAAAACCATAGGGGTAGAAACCTATGGAGCTTAATCATTAAAGGCAAGGGGTCTGTCCATTTAGAAATAGACTGAAAGGATGGTTGCACAAGGGGTTATTTCACATTAAAGGTGGTCCAAAAAATTTCATAGACTAACTAACCAGACACCAGTACTACCTCAGAGGGACTATTGTCTTCGATGAAGGTGGTCCAAAAAATTTCATAGACAGGTACAAAAAGTAATAGCAACCTTCCACCAACTAACCCAATCAACCTCCAAGAAACAAGACAATGACTCCTCTAGATGTTCCCAAAACCCAAGGCTTCAAAATAAAAGGTTGGTAACCCTACAAACCATTCCCATGCTTACCAAGTGATCTCTGATCATCAGAACCTTACAAGGTTTATTGATACATTCACAACTATTGTTACCTCCACATGCATTTGACTAGTAGTGAAAACCTTGGTTTTTAATCCTCCAACCCCATACCTTGGGATCACATCACCATGAAAGAACTTCATCCAACATCCTTATGAGTGTAAGTACCACCAAATAGGTATTTTTCAGATCTTTCTTCCTCGAGCGAGGGAAATTTAGGAAGAGAAGAGGAAAGCGAGACATGTAGTAGGTCTAAAAGAGGGAGATCAACTAGAGGTCAAAAGATTAGAAGAAAATTCTATAAAAGCATGTAATTTTTTCTTGCTGAAGGAGGGTCATGTTCTTATGATGATGAGAGCATAAGCGACATCGAGGTACAAACATCTACGGAAAAAATGGGTACCCAAGGAACTTCCTCCAATAAACATTGATCTGTGTCAACGAGAGGATATATCGCATAACACCATTGTGATTACATGGTTTGGGACTATTTTGCATGGACGACATAAAGGTCTGTTATGAAAAAGTTACTGAATTGATGGAGTATGTCAGACCCTGTTACAGTTACAAAGATTGGATGTAGTTGGTTCGATATACACGAAGTATGCGTAGGTATACACCATCAACAAATTATATACAACTAAATGATAAGGATCAAAATAAAGGAGTGGCTATGTACATTGACAGAAGGCCAAAAGCATTAGGGAATATTGCAGGGTTTATAAACAGTACATGACTTGGGTCAAAAAATAAGCAACCCAATTGCATATTTGAGGCGCGCAAGGGAAACCATGTATTCATATGTGCGATAAAATCAATAATTGCAGGGGAAGAGTTGCTAATTGATTACAATTTGAATCACATAAATACAAACACAGTCACTATGGGGGTGGTACTACTATATACCATTTTACCCAACCTCCAATTAATGACTCCAATATACCATTTTATTATTATGTTTTTTTTCGTAAGTCTATTGGTTTCATTTTGATAATGTTTTTTTACATTTCATTTTTGTCATAGCAGGACATTGATCGTAGGGGGAAGGCTTCGACCCAGAGCACATATCACGATGCATCTTCAGGTGCTTCTATCTGATAGGTTTACCTCATTGTAATTGTACAAATTAGATACGAGCAAAAAAAATTATTATTATGTTTTTTTCATAAGTTTATTGGGTTAATTTCGATAATGTTTTTAATATTCTTATCGCAATCGAATGATCGGGGAAAGGAACCAGCAGTAGAGGAGAGCATCCATAGGGAGGTGTAGTCACTATTATGCGATGATGACATCGCATATTCCGCAAACCCTCTGGATATGATAAGGAAGACCCAAAATAAATGTACTGAAGAAACCCTTCAGTTGTTATTCATAGTGCCTCAAACAGATGAGATAAGAGAAATGGTTAAAATATTGAGTGAGAGAGCATGAAACTTGCAAGTAAGCTATCATGAGATCTTTAATTATAACATAAGTTCATTCATGGTTTTATATTTTGTATTCTTTTATGTCATGAACTAAAATATGTGTTATTTTTACAAGATTTTTTGCATCCTCATGATGTTGTTGGCCATGATCAGGGTACTGCAGGTGCTGCCCAGGGAGTAGGGGTTGGTACAAGTGTCGATCCTAATCTTCTTGTGCATACATCACATCATCTAACCCCATCATCCATGCCTATATTGTCATCTCCGGCTCAAGTAGCATGGGCAGGTAGTCACCCTCGGCGAACATGCCAAAACATGCGTTAGGACATATACCTGGGGATGTAGAGGCCACTGGTACTAGTGATGTTTTGGTAGCATTTCTTGGATCTTCCCGTATTACTAGTACAAGAACATTGTCGGTCACACTTGTGGTGACCGAGGATTTCATTCCCATAAAGATAGAGAAGGTCCCAGGTAATTTAAAATGTTTTAATTATTATTCTATATAATCCAATTGAAATTTACTTATTGATCACTCTTTTATACTAATGATCCCATGATCATTTTGAAGGGAAATGATGTTTTTATAAACATCTAAATGATATTACATTGGAGATCTTCGGGCCCACCATACGTACACGATGGAATGCCTAAAATCAAGATTTAAAAGATGAGCTCATTAATTGTTTAGTTGTGTTATTCAGTAATAACACATTCAACCGAACCAAGGTCCTTAAGAAAAGGTACCTATCTAAAGTATGTGAGGGACCAATATAGGTCACATTTGAGAAGAAAAATATGGTGTCCCCATGGATTAGGAGGGTGGAGGGACACGGTGTCCAGGAATGGAAGGAGGAAGGCTGAAAAGCAAAGAGACACCTTAGGACCGGGAAGGTGTGTACTATCAACAATCCTTAATTATATATTAGTTGCTCCTTTGTTTTTGCATGTCAACATGACTCAGAGCTTTCATGGGCTATCCATTTTCGAAGGAACTAAAAGAGACAGAGACTAGAAAAACAGAAACCTTACAAACTTGACAGGGTGGTTATATGAGAGTGGGTACCGGTGTAGGTATCGATAAATGAGGAAATATTGCATCAAATAATGAAGTGCAAACAATTTTGAACATGCCTCATAGAAGAAAAATTCATGATCTTGTACGAAACTTTAGAACTTTGGAACAGGTGCCCAGAGAGGGACACGAAGATTTCCTTCCGACGGAGCTATGGGTACGTGATTTGAAACCTACAAGACTCTGTTGGGAAAGCACAAGCTTCCAACGCATTACGACCTGCAATTGAAATAAACTCAATGAGGTTTGTTAAAGGTGAACTCTTGTGTATATTCAATATTAATTTCCACCATGAAGTAATTATGTGCCTATTTATGGAAAACAATATTGCACATGACATTATGCAACCTAGTGATGGTGGAGCGCAATAGAGATGAAGGTCATGGTGTGCATCCCGATACTGGATGTATTCATGTGCTATACAAAACACAGTATGGATTGATACAATTAAACATATTTAATTGCAATTGATGTATTAATTAATGTAACCTTTCGTGTTTCAACTTTAGAGCATGTAGAGCATGATCAGGCTAGACAAGATTAGGAACATGTTGTGGCCCCATCAAGTAAAGAGGACCACTCTAATGTTCTTTTAAACATATTTAATTGCAATTGGTGTATTAATTAATGTAACCTTTCATGTTTCAACTCCAGAGGATTTAGAGGGTGTTCAGCATGTTGAGCATGAGGCTATAAGACAAGATCAGGAACATGATGTGGCCCCATCAGGTAAAGAGCACCACTCTAATGTTTTTTTAATTAATGAAATACTTGTAACAATAATAATAAAACATATCAATTTAACATTTCTTTGTTATTGCAACAAACCCCCCTTATAGCGGCCTCCATGTCGCGAGTACATGACTAGGCATACAATAAGATCACAAGTAGAGGGTAGACCAATTGAAGGGGGGATAAATGATTTAGAAAATGATACTTCACTTCTTTTTTTACCTACAAAAAAGAAACAAAAAAAAGTGATTGTAATCATATTATGACAACCATATTTTGATATGTTAATGAATGTTAAGCCCGTGTACGACAACCATATTTTTCATAATATGTAAAGCGAAAAGAATGAATGTTATATGTTAATGAATGAATGTGAATATGTTAATGAATGAATGTTATCACGTTAATGAATAGATGTTATATGTTATTAATGGATGAATGGATGGATATTATATGTTATATGTTGTCAAATGGATGAATGAATGATTAATGTTATATGATCAGTGTAAGGAATTGAGAGTGGTGAGGGAAGGGGCCAAATGAGCTTCCACCATCATGTGGTTGGCCCTATTAAGTAGAGACTATTAAACTATTCTTGAAACAAAGAGAAGCTCAATAAGGTAATGCACTTTTCAATATTTCATTATGTTGCACTTTTAAGCTTATGCGATTTTCATTTGTTCTCTTTGCTTCAATATGTTACCCTTTGTACTTATTTTACTTTTTAAAACATCTCATATGTTACCCTGGATGCCAACTTTTACAAGGGAAGCTATCCAAAGATGGATCCCGCGTTTGGGGATATACAAGTTTGGATTAGACAAACTTGGGATGTACTCATGTAGTGTAGAAACAAAAGAGAAGAGCCCAACCATTTCAGTACAAGAATTGGCTTGAGACTAGTACGTGGTTCGAACTAGTTCTGGGTATGAGGGGTCTAAGAGAGAGCCTTGTAACACTGTTGGTATTAAATAATTAAACATACAGATATTGTAATTATGTGGTTAATGCTAAAATCATCAACAATTCACTATGTGATGAGTAGTTAGTGATGATGGCATGCCATTGTTTGGTAGGTTATTGATTCTACAATTGCTCCCAATAATCATCTCTAGTTGCTTACATGCCATTTGATCCATATGAGGGGCACCTTTCAATTTGGGTAGCAATTTTATAGACGATTCTCTTATTTAGTGACCAATGGAATAAGTGAGTGGATGGATTGCTCCTAGTAATTTCCTGTCATGTGCTTCATGCATTGATGATAAAATAATTTCATTGGATAGAATTAATACAGTTATGTATTATATGTTGTTGGTTTAGTTTTTGGTTTGGGTTTAAATGTTATTTTTATTCACCCAGGTATCATATGAGAAAGCACACATATTTTGCTAGAGATCCATCACAAAAGTGACCTTCTCTCTCTCTCCCTCTCTCTCTCTCTCACACACACACTCACTTTCTCACTCTCTCACACACACAATTGACCAAAAATAGTATGTACCATTTGGAAATCATTAGTTGTGGATTTAATTTCTATTTGAACTCAATTGTAATCAGGTGGGCTTCATACGTTGCATGAACAATACTTGTTTTGATTTGTGAGCTTGGTGTGTAGTTCAATGATGGCATCAACATACTTGTATGTTTTCTTTACACTAACTTTTTCCTATAAAATGTTAAGAACATATTTTACTTTATTCCACTATGAGAGAATAAGGTGACTATTAGATTTTTTCCCAAGGAGATCTTTACATATTTGAAATTTTACCATAAGTCTTCCATTTTTTCATTCACACCTATCTCAACTATTAAAACCGATTTTGTGATTAATCCTTTCAAATTAGTAGACAATTGTTTACTTTTTGATTGGTTAATGAGGGTTTTTGTAGGGATTCCACAACCTTAAGACACAAATTTGGGTCCCTAGTTTCCATGTGTGGGTTTTCAAGACTATGCCCATATGCTTTGGGACTTGCATTATTGCAGGTCATGTGAGACGTATCCAAAAATTTCTATGGTAGATTTTTCCCAAGTCTTCATTGCTGGGTCTTCTACCATTGTTCTTATAATCTATTTACTCACTATATGTATCCAATAACCATTGTTCACACATTTCAAATTGAAGAGATATAACATATCGTCCAAGCAGTATCTATGTCACCCTGATCATGTTTTATGTTTATATTGGCAAGATACAATATATCGGCACAACAACTAGCAAGCTTCGCCGATAAAAACATTGTAGGAATGGCCTGCGTGAACGAGGAAGCACATTGTACAATATCGACATAGGCACATTGCATTCATATTGATTGGCAGAAGAAATTGGGCTATATATTTTGATTAAAAAGGAACAAATAGAGAATGTAGCACCACAAGAAATGCATATTGGCATAACTCATGAAAGTTTCCATGAAAAAATACTCATCGGCCATCGGAAGCCTAACAAGTGAGAATTCCAATCTCATATAATACTTTGATGAAGATAAAAGGCTTGTATTGTGGACACATTCCTTTTGTTCTACCAATGGGTTATTCAAGAAAGTAAAAGATAGGCTCACTTGGGATTTTGGCATGAGGTACATCGATATATTTCATCAGAGGAACACATTAATATCAGAACAATAGAAAATGGACCACCCAACAACACATCTTACATTGATAACATTTAGTCGGGAGAACATATCTCAAGTTACACCGACATAGTGGATAAAATAAGGCACCATCGGTGAAAGTTGTGCTAATGGAATTCATCGGTGGGAGTATCACCATCGGAAGTAATGAATAACTTTGGGCCTGATAGACGAAAGTCTCTCTGATAGGATTACATCAGATAAGCTACACCGATAAAGGACACAAGGAAAGACAAATACTCGTCAGAGTGACTTATATCGAAAGATACATCGGCCAAATTATTCATGCAAAGAACAAAACCCATTCATATAACTGTGTTAGGGAGGGAAGATGTTTAAACAAATATTTTTTTTAAAAAAATGTAGGGTTTCGTTGCAATTTTGACGAACATAGCCTGACAAATTTGCGTATACACCTGAAAATGGTCATAGCATTCAATTAATTAAATACAACCTATTTGATTTGAATACATATAAATAAGGTCTTACTTTATTTATATTGTTCACTTTCCTTTTAATTCTCCTAATTCACATTCTTCTAAATTAAATAAACAAAAAACCCTAAACGTGTTTATTTAATTAATCTTCCCTAATCCTGATTAAGAATTAGAGCAAATTTCTACAACTTTTTTATGTGCCACCTCATAAAGGTCACATGAAAATAAATAAGCCTAATTATTAATTAGATTTATCCTCACACACTTCCACCAATAAGAAAAATCACATGGCTTTATTCCCTCACACATTTCCACCAATAAGAAAAAGCACATGGTTTTATTCCCCCACACTTCCAACAAATTTGGAGCACATGCGTTTTTGTTTCACACACTTGGAATCTAATACATTTGGAATGCTTCCAATTGGTCAAGGGGATTCTCTTCACACACATAGCATGTTGTCCTTGGTCAAGGGGACATTTCTTCTAAATTAAATAAACAAAAAACCCTAAACATGTTTATTTAATTAATCTTCCCTAATCCTGATTAAGAATTAGAGCACATTTCTACAACTTTTTTATGTGCCACCTCATAAAGGTCACATGAAAATAAATAACCCTAATTATTAATTAGAATTATCCTCACACACTTCCACCAATAAGAAAAAGCACATGGCTTTATTCCCCCACACTTCCAACAAATTTGGAGCACATGGGTCTTTGTTTCACACACTTGGAATCTCATACATTTGGCATGCTTCCAATTGGTCAAGGGGATTCTCTTCACACACATGGCATGATGTCCTTGGTCAGGGGACAACATCTTGATTCCTTTCATCTCCACCGTATATCTTGTCTCCTTTGAATCTGAACCGTTGATAGGTGCCACCTCACAAAATGCTTGCAAAACTCTATAAATACACCCCTCATCCTTTGCATTATCATTGAGTAATGTTATAATGCTATTTTGAAATACAAATTGGAATAGTGTTATAATGCAATTTTCCATCCACACTTTGAGTATTGTTACCATGCAGGATTTTTGTAGGAGCTTGGAGCTTTCATGGAGTCTTATACTTAGCTTGCATATCATATGTTACTTTGCATTCTCATCTTAGATTAATTAGTTGCTTCATAGTTATATTTTATCATCTCCATTGCATCATAGTTACATTTTAGGTTAGTTTGTTTTATGTTTGCATTTGAGCATATGCATAATCATAGATAGCTCATTATAGTTGCATATCATCTCACTCATCTCCACTTGTTCATCCATCACCAACATCATCCTTCATTTATCGTTGCATTGATCATCAATTCCATCATCTTGTTTCATTTAAGAGCATACCATTAATCCTTCCACCACACATTTGCACATAGAAATCATCTTAGCTTGCATATTAAGCATAAAATCTCATTTTCTAGGTAGTCATTTTAACAACCTTTGTGCTCATAGAAATTTGAGGGCCAAACGATTTAATAAATCCCTAGAATTAGAGAAAAATGATATGTATTTGAAAAGTTTGATTGTATTATGAAATAGATTAGTTTTACTTGCTTCAAACTTTGAATGTAAACCGTCTCATTAAGGTTTGTGTTGACATTAGGATAACTAACTCTACACACATTTTGACACACGCACAAAATGGTGCCCACTGTGGGGCCTTTGCCTCACTTATTGCTAACTTTTTTGATGGTTTCATGATTGTAGGTGCAAGGTTTATGACTTGGGAATGTTTTGCACAAGTTTGGAGGCAATTCTGAACTGTTTTGAGCCATTTCTGGGTTGTTTTTAGAGTTTTTGCACCTCTTGTCTCTTTTGGCACCTCTTGCAATTTGTCACCAAAATCAGAAACTCACATTTAGTGTTGTGCATTTGCAGGTTTTCCTAGATTCGCTGTCAAAGACTTAAAACATAAACTACTAACATATTGCAGGGGCTAGATGTTATGTACTTGTTTCCATTTTGGTTAAGTTAGGAACGTAGCTTAAGTAAAGGGACAATGAACATCATGTTTCCTTTTGGTTAAGTTAGAACTGTAAGCAATTAGCAGTCAATGAACACACCATGTCTTTTGTATGTGATGGATGGTAGGCATATGCTCTCCCCTTAACTAGGTGATCCAAAAAGCTAGACCCATTCTTGTTTATGTGCAAGTGTAAGTGGGGTATATGGCATGAGTTCTCTCTTTATTCATGTGAAATAAAGATCGATCGAACTATGGGTATACTCACTTGCTTTTGTTTATCCTAGAGGGCCTGCCTTGTGGGTAAAAGTAATCACCCAAGGGAACGACCCAACTGGTAACATGCTAAAGCCAAGCAACTTCCAACCGGGATATAAATGTGGATACTTGAGGAAAGTTCAAGTATCACGAGGATAATTCCGATGAGATGGATCGAAAGGGACTCTCGCCATATGGATTATCCCCCATGAATGGAATGCCCGCATTAAAACCCTTGTTGTAGATTTTCCAAAATCCTTTATCTATTCTTTGGTGCAGCAATGGTCATTGCCAAGGCATCCACATTCTCGTAGTTTTTAGTAGAGGTGATTAGTTCGCCATGGGAGTTTCATGGGGACTGGAAGCTTGGTTGGCCTGAGAAGAGAGTGCATTGTAAGGGGGAGCCTGTGCAGCCAATCTTTTGAATTCATCCGCTAAAGATAGTGCGGTTGGGGTAAAACCCGCATGGAATCTAAAAGAATATAGTCTTACACAGCCTTAGGAGTGTATATTCTGCTTGATGTGTCTTCAAAATGAAACTCAAACAAAACACAATAAAAAAATGTTACATTTTGAAAGTGAAAACCTTGATTCAGAACTACATTCATTGAGGTAGACAAGTCAGTAACTTAGGTCCATCCATCTTCAAAAAAATTAGTCCTTTCAACAATGTTCAACCTTTCTTTAGGCAAAACAGAGTCAGAATATGGGGTTCACATGATGATTTCATGAAAGATCAAGATTAGAAAACCAAGGATCAACCTCTTAGTCTAAAACAACATCAAAAATGTTTGTCTATGCTCTAAGACTTTAGAGAAAGATTTACTTTCAACTTTTACAAGAGATCTTGCAAGGACAATCTAGAGTTATACATGATGTACTATTGTCAGAATCCAAGACTTTTCCAACATTTTGAGTACCTTAATTACACATCTTGAATCAAAAATCCAAGTCCAAGATCATTCCTTAGATACCTTAAAAATCTAAACATGTTGAAACGGACCTATACAAGTGGAACTTTTCAAACTAAACCTAGATCTAAACATTTCAAGGTGCCTAAATCATCAATATCCATCACACCTTTGCTTGTACAATCTAGTTTCATCTTTGGGATTTGTCATCCTTCTATCAATGAAACGATGTCATGCAATCAAATCAAACTTAATCTAATCAATAGAATTTGTCATTCTATTTGACTTAGTTGTAATCCTTGGCACTATTTTAAACTTAGATCAAAGCTTAGTCTAAATCATAACACTTGTATGCCCATCCAAACGAGATCACAAAAGAAAAGACTCAAGGACAAGGAACCTGGAACACCCAACCTTGAAACGGAAAACATTGGAAACCCAAGTAGTGAAATTCTTGATATCGAAACACCCAACTTTGAAATAGAAAAAATTGAAACTCCAAGTAGTGAAGATCTCAATATCATAACTCCCAACATTGAAAATGAACACATTGAAACTCAAAACAATGAAATCCAAACCACCATGGCTGAAATAGATGAGGATCAATTGAATACTTTAGCTCATCAAATGAAAATTCTTCAACAACAAATCTGGGATATGTAAAGGGAAACAACCATAGAAAGACATTTTCTACCACACATCTACCCTTCTCCATTTAATAGAAATCTGGACATGACACCTTGTCCCCCAACAACTACATCATCCAAGTTCAATGTCTTTGAACTTTTGCAAAAGTTCAATAAGCCCAAATCTCAGTCCTCAAACACAAATGATATTGAGCAATCTTACCAAGTCATGCATCTATCTTCATCTCCCACAAGTCAAAATAAATCTTATAATTCTTTCACCCAAGTCAACGATTCCATACAACTAACTTCTTCTATCATATCTTCTACATCCGATGATTCATGTCAATCTCTCAGTCTAAACCATGCTATCATAGACCCTTCTGCACCTCAAGATCAAAGCATTCTTTCCAATTCATCCAATGATATGAAAATTCCACAAGTTCTTCCAATCTTTTACCAAGACCGAATCTCTCAAGAATTCTACTATGATCCCCTCCTTTCACTTTTCATCCATGATGATTCTCTTCCATCTCAAGAAAAAATTATCCTTCCAAGTCCTTCCACCACATCTAACGAATCCATACCATCTCATGATTCCATTGCATCCCGAGACCATGATAATTATTCCATCCTATCTAATGATGTCCTATCACCTGATGATCAAGATATGCTTCCATCTGAGGATATCCCTTCATTCCATGAGGATGTTCATCCTTCTCAAGATCAAGATATGACTTCCATACCACTACATGATGATTCCACACCTAATGAAGAGCAAGCTACTTCATCTTCTACACCTTGTGATCCTCTTCCAAGTCAAGATCAAATTACCCCATCATCCCCATGTCCAGATCCTATCACACCTACGCAAGCTATCCATGAACCCCACCTACAAATTGGGATCCTCCACCTTCATCCACTTTGGTTTACTTCCAACACCTATCCTTTCATCCATATCATATCCTCCCAAAAATGGACTTTCATCTTGTTTCAAAAATAATACATATCCCATTGGTAAACGAATGTGTCAAAGTATGAACTACAAAGGCAAAGGATTAGGCCTTCATGAACAAGGTATCCTACAACCCCTTTTTGCTCAACAAAATCCATATTATCTCGGCCTTGGTTATACACCTAATTTTCCTAGTCCATCAAACCTTCCATCTATCTTAGGTCCTCATCCTAATCCACCAAACCTTCTATTTATCCTAGGTCCTCATCCTAGTTCATCAAACCTTCCCTCTATCC
>VDFB02118817.1:0-23914 GCA_007258455.2 Sequoia sempervirens
TGATTTTATTTGTTTTTAGAGGAATGTGCAAACTAAATAAATTGAATGATTTATTTAATTTTGGAGGAATAACTAGCTAATTAAATAATAAAAAAAATTAACTATGGGAGATGAGAGGAATGCATGATTTAATTAAATAATTAAAAAATATTTAATTATGGGATTGGAAGAATAATGCAAGATTTTATTAAATAATTAAAAATTATTTAATTATGGAGATGGAAGAATAATTAGGAATTAATTAAATAATTATTTAATTAAAGTGGTTGGAGGGAAAATGATTAATTTAATTAAATAATTAAAAATTATTTGATTTAAGTATTCTTTCACTTAAGAAAGAATAAGGAACCCAAAAAATAAATCCATTTGGTATAGGGTCTTGTACACACCTCGAATTTGACCACATCATATAATTAATTAAATTTTATATTTTAATTAATTATTCACCATCATTTCCTAAGTTTTATTAATTAATTAAATAATTTATTATTTAGTTAAGTATCTATTATCCTTGTAATTAATTAAATTTTTATTTATTTAATTACATCTTTTCTTTTCTTCTAAAGGCTAAATAATTTAATTAATTTAATCATAGCCCCCACTCATAAATTCTTCTAATCCCTTTAGTTAATCAATTCTTGATTAATTAATTAATTAACCATCTCTTCAATCCTCATTAATATTTTTCCCAATTAAATATTCCTCAAACTCCAAAACTTGCCATCAAATGCCATGTGTCCTTTTGAAATGCCCCGCCAAGGAATCCCAGAGGACAACACTAACTATGGCACAAAAATGGAACATTTTTATTTATTTTTTAAACAAAAATGGAATGTGTATCATAACTTAACATATAATCTAACCTAAGTCCTCTAAGGTCCCATGACTATGCTACTAACATATCTATTAACCAAGAGACTAGATTCATTTCATTAACTACTATGATAACATGATTAATCTACAAACAACGTTCATTTTAAATCACCACATTATATGATTCTACAGTATGTATTTCCATAATTTGTCATCCGATAAGCATCATTAAAGATCATTTCTAAATAGCTAACCTATACAAAATACATCACTTAACAATATCCATTACAAGAGAGTTCATCAATATCAGTTACAACATTACAACGTTTACAACAATGCTTCCTCGAGTACATGTGGGATGAATACATTTGGTTACAATAAGAGATACACTGATATACAATTCTAATACATATACATAAATGATAGTCCTCTCAAACTAGAAAAAAATTTGGAATCTGCTACACAAGGAACAACCTCCATGCGCATGAACATGCAACAAGGATACCCAATGGAGAAAAAAGCACCAACCTCCTGAACATGTGGAACCCTAAGGTCCACCCCCATGCTAGGAAATAACACAAGGTCCCACTAAAAACAATTAGTCAAGAAGATAATAGGCTAACACAAACAAGGGCAATTACATGGCTCCAACACAACATTGCTAACAACATTAACATCACATATGACACAAACATTGCTTTCAGAGGAATTCACACAACAAAAGGAGAAAACATAACTAGGGAATGCTAGACTACAATAGGGAAGAGTGTCATCACATGGTCCTGGCATGGGTTGTCTTGACAGTCTCTCACTAGACGCCTACCCCCATCTATGGTTGTCCTAGTAAACCTCTCACTAGGTCCCGACCCCATAGGGTGACATATGCGGAACCAACATTCCTTTCGTGAGGACAAGGAAGTTGATCTTGCCAACTAGGCCTTATCAACTCATCCTTAGCCTAAACAAGCACTACAGGTATAGGTGAGGCATCCATTATCTTGTTTAATGTGAAATCTACCCTCCCCCCTAATTCATTTTAGGTTATCATTGATTAAGAAACTCTCCAATGGGTTGTCCTAGTCACCACTTTGGGCTTCGACCCCCATTGAGAGCCACTCTGCCTACTTGCAACTAGTAAACCCAACACAACAAGTAAGGTATCATATTGCATACTTAACATAATCACATGAATCCAAACACAGTGCAAGACATTGACCCTCTTGCACACGTCACAATCACAAGAATCTATACACAGTGCAAGGCTTTGACCGTCTTGCACACAACTCAACATTACCAAACCACTTCCAAAATGAAACAATCATAAAAAATATACAAAAAAAATTACCCCCTCCTAGCCCCTGAAGCCAACCTTATCAACTTGCACAAATGACTCCCACTTTTGAACAATAACCAAAATCACCTCAAATCCAAAGTCATGCTCATAATTCATTACTAGGAATCAATCAAACATTGCAACCATGAAAAACTCCTTAAAAAGGCATTATTTCCATGTACCATAGTTCTCATTTCACAGTGAATTTACATTTCAACTATTAATAATTATAAAGAAATCAGCATTCATTAATTACAAAGATAATCTAATTCATCAATTTAAACAATTCTTCCATTTATCAAAATATGAGTAACTAAATTTCCCTATTTGATTTTCCACTTCACTTATCTACATAATCATTTAATCGCAAGGTAGAAATATACTTTTACTGATAATAATGATATAAATGCTCACTTAAATAACAACTAGACTCAAATTAAATCTTATAACAAGTGACAGTATGGTTTCTTCATTTAAAATTTATTACAATCAACACGCAAGTTATGATATAATATATAAAAATATAAGATATTCAATCTATATATATATATACATATACACACATACATATATAAACAAACATATATAATTATATATACATATACATATACATATATATAACCGAATACCTACATTTACATAATCAGTGAATTTCAACATGTAATGCATTCATCAAATAGGAATATCAATACTCAATGCCAAATTGCAAAGCAGTCATGAAGAATCTATGTATATGGAAGGTGTGCTAAACAAATAAGGAAGACTTAATTTAAATCACAAAAGCAATGGAAAATGATAAAATGGTATACAATAAGCAGTGAAGGAGAAACCGCGTTAATGGCAAAGGCTTTAGCAACTCAAACAAATAGTATTAGCTGAGTTATGAGGCTTTCGTTGTCGTGTATGGCTTGTCGATTGCCTCAAAATATATCATCTCCTTGAAGAGAAATGATTATGGTGTGCCTGCATAATGGTCATTAGCTTGAAAGCAGCTAAGGATTGCAAAATAACTCTGCAGTATAATTATTGAAGGTGAAAGAACTTTCAACAAATACAGTGTGAAGCGTAAGTCGGGGAGGTCTATTATGTCTCTGGATACAAGATACAAAATGGATTTTGCGGAGCTCAAAAGAAACTTTCAAAAAAAATTATTTAGCAGGTGAATATAAATTTTATCTCATCAAATGCAATGGTTGCAAGATATACACAAATTGGATTTATTGAAACATTCACGAAAACAATCAGCAGAGGTAAATAAATATTTTCTCAAGAATACAATGATTACAGGATATGCATAAAATATAATTGCACTAATATTATAAATAGAATGACTAGTTAAACAATCAAACAATAGCACTATCAAAAGAAGAATGAAGACTCATCTGTAAGATTTTTTTTCCCTAAATTGATTTGATGTGATGCCTTCCTTCACCTATTCTTCAACGTTGCAAGAATCAACGATGAATGAAATTCTTTTACAAATTTTTTCTTCTCAAAACTCTGAATTAATTTTCTCCAAGAATCCCCATTTTTCACAATCAACAACCCTCAATAAAATTTTACATACAAATTCTTCCCTTTTGGGAAAACAGAATGAATAATTAAAAATCTCCCACAAAAGGGATAATTATTTACAAAAGGAAGATTGTTCGATTTTTGAAAACAAAAAATCTAATAAAATCTCTAAAATCCCCAATAAAACATCAAGTTTCTTTTTCAACACTCTATTTGAAGTTATGTATGTGCTCCATAAAAATCCTTTCTATCTTTTTATATTATTTTTACTATTTATCAATTATCACATTCCATTATAATTTTTATTTTATATTATAATATTTCATTACACTTTTAATTTATTATAAACTATAATTTTTAATAAATATATTTATATTTATCTATCAGAATACCTTCTACATAATAACTTATTTTAATACATCAATTAACCAAAAACAACATTTATCAAACAATTTTAAATTAAACAAATCAAATTTTAACAATACTAGACCACTAACCAGGGTCGAAAAGCAAGACCAACTGACCACAAACAACTGACAACACTGACACATCGACAAGGTATCATACTAGATACTCATCCTCTTCGAGGATGATTGCTAGGGTAGGGGACCAAGTGTTATCTCTTATCAACTTATCCATTGGGTTTAAGGCATGCTCAAACCTGCCAATTCAGGTGGAGTGTTAGGGTTTGAAGGTAGATATCTAAGAGTTAAATGAAAATTTGATCAATAAAATAGAGAAATAAAACACACAGAAAATTATAGTAGAAACAAGACAACACATAGAATTTAACTTGGTTCACCCAATCTGGGCTACATCCACAAAACCACAACCATCTAATGATTTTATTATCCAGTGCAAAACATATTACAATCTCATGAATAATCTCCTTTTCTACATACTGTAACCCCCATCCCAACCCCTTATAACAAGATTTTTAGAAGCTTCTAAAATTAGGGTTTTACAAAGTCGGTTTTTTTTTCTTTTTCGGTGATTTTTTCTTTTCCGGACCTCGACGAGGATACATGCCAGGGTGTATAGTATATCATGATTAGTCACCACATACCAACATGGAGTTGATGCCTAGTACCTGCAACCTGCAACACACAAACATTTTTTGCACATATATATAATCATCACATACCTAGAGAAAGGATATCAAAACATCATAGGGTTCTCACAAGTGATAAATACGACATCCTTCCCTCCACACTTAAATAGCATTTAAAAACATCATATAATATATCAAATAATAAATTGTAACATTAGTAATCATAAACCATTCCAAAATAAGGTAGCACATTCTATTTCTAGCAGATACATAATCATCATCTAACATAGTAACATACTGAACAAGTGTCATTATAAAATGTTCTAACCACAAGCAAAGAGTACCTGAGACATAAAATGAATCCACAAGCATCTAACATAAACATCATAAAAAGGTAAATCATGGAGGGGCACTACACCTTCCCTTTCGCATATGGAAGCTTGCATATTTATCTAATAGTTCTTCACCTCACCATCCATAAATCCACTGAAGACAAATTCCATCTTTTAGTTTGACTTTACATGGGGCCACCTCCCTCTTCTCAATAAAATCCACTTTTTAAATTCCCACCTCCCTCAAAATAGGAAAAAGTTAAATCTTGCCTCTTTTAGGAATCCTACCACAATCTCCCATTTCTTGTCCAATCTCCATCACTAAGTCTCCCTTCCCATTAAACCCTCATGTGCCACTTTTCCATTGCCTCTTTCTTGAGAGAACCTCTCTAATCTATGCCTTGATACTTTGGTAATATCTTAAAGCACTAAATATATCTCATGATGAATCTATAAATTGAAGCCTTCACCCTTCATTATCATTAAGTCTTTTGTTGTTAAGTCTATGTTGTCATTTTTTTGTCATATATCTCCATTATACAGGTGTTATGTTGATTTTTTATTGAGAAATCCACATCATACTAGATCATATTCAAGAGCACACCAAGTGGAGATATGGTGCACTCTACTTTAAGCTCAATCCAAGAGAAAGAAGGTGATTTGAGGAAAAAATATTGTGTTATTGCATTATCTTTTTGTTATGCCCCTTTTATCAATTTTATTGTCTTCATTTTGGCACACCCAGTGGGACCCACCTTCTAATTTCTAACTATTTTGTTGAATTCTTGGCTAGGTTTCTATAACAATGCTAACAATTGTGCTTCAATGCTTGTGTTCTACAATGGTGCTTACACTGTAAAGTGGTGCTTTCATCGTTAAGCAACACTTCCATTATGGCTTGACACTTTTGTTGTTTTGATTTATTTTTAGGGATTCTAACTTTTTGGGTTTTTTTGTAGGGTTTTGATTGCTTTTGAAAATACTTTTCAATTTCCAATTCTTTGTGTTGCAAGAAAAATCAATATGCTTTCAAGTGTTATCATTTAGATCTAAAATTATGTTTTCATTCTATCACATTACTTTCAGATTTCATTGTGCATGCATCTTAAAGTCGTGCTTGTGCCTTGTAGTTTATTGTTTTTAGTTTTTTCAATTTTTTTTTTCCTATTTTCTAGTTTTATATTACTCATTAACATGTTTTCTATCATATTTGATCATTCTCATCCTTTATGTTTTTGTGTGTTCACTCATTTTTTTGCAAAAAAAACTCTAGCTTGTTGTCTTTGTCTAGGTCTATGCTTTTGTTATCCCACTGTACCTCTGCTTATGTCACCGAGCCTACGTTATTAAAGTGAAAAATCCATCTTCTATTTTTTGTTTTATTGCTTTTAATTTTTATTTAAAAACCAGTTTCATGCCTATGCCTTGCACATTTTTGCTTATGCCTTTCGGTGCCTACACTCTGTACATTGGTGCTTTTGTTATTTTCCATTTTTTTAATTTTGGATTTTATTTTTCTACTAACCTGGTTGTTTGGCCTTGGAACTAACAAAGTTGTGCAACTTTTTTTCACTAGTCAAAGGTCAATATAAGTGAAACTAACAATTTTACTTACAAATTTGTTTGTTCAATATTTTTGTTTTCCACTAATTTAGGCACCAAATTTAGCTTAGAAAGTTAATGGACTTTATTTTCTATGTATTTGGAAGTATATAGATGTATTATTTCTCCTTGAACATATTAGTATGATATTGGAGATCACAAGTCTTACATTTCATTTTTGTGCTTTTAGATTAGATCCTAAGGCGTGCTAACTTATGTGTATGCTCCCCCCTTGCACTTCTTGTGAACTTGGGTATCATAAACACCTAATACTAGCCTTTCCATTTAGGAGACCTACTTAGGGATTTCATCACCCCAAGAGATGACCTCAACCATGTGTTCCAATAGGGTATAAAATGGGGGATAATGAAATTTGTACCCCAATATAGTCACATCATGTCTGGTGTAGCCTTGGGTCCCGTATTGATTTAGGACACAAGGTGAAGGGTGGGTTCAAGCTTTAGTCTAGCTCTCAACCCACACTTGTAGATGGTCTAGTGTTCATAATGTCGGCCTCACTTACCCTTTTGGTGTTTTGATGACTCCCCTAGAGAACTTGTAAATCCTAGATAGGACCTTTTGACCATTATTCCTTGTGGTGCATTGCTTCTTAGGGGAAAGAACTTTAATGTACCTCCATGTTGTGAGATAGAGTCTAATTTGGGCAAGGCTAGTCCTCCAATGTAAGGGGTGTAAGGTGGTCCATGACCTTGCATTCCCTATCTATCCAATCATGTGGTAGATGGTATTAATAGGATGGATGTCATCATTCTAATTGAGGGGAGATAGAAGTGGCTATTATGAGTCCACAAGGGTAACACACCCACCTGAATAATTTTAGGAAATATGCTAATATGGTTGGCATATATTCATGTGCTAAACTAGTTTAAGTAATTAATCCATATCACCTTGCAAGTCAAGTCAACCATCATGTTTTCTTGTGTGTTTTAAAAAATATCTTTCCAAAATCATCCAAAAAACTTAGACTATAGATTCACACTTTTGTTCTATTACTATGTGTTTTTGCCATATCTTTGTGTCTGTACTATATCCTTTGGCACCTACATAGATTAGCACTTATTCCCTACAAATTCATGCCTCCACCACATCTTAGCACCTACTATTTTCTTTCAATTCCTAGACTAATCAATGCCTTTATCTTGTTAATTTGTTCCTACACTATATATCAGTTCCTTTTCCCTATTCTTTAATGTTTTTTCCTTTAAAAAAATCCACATAATCAAACTCCAAAAATCCAAAAAATTGCACCTAGTAAACCAAAACCTCAAAAATTGGTACCCATAGACAAAATTGGTACAACTTTCACACCAGTTCAAAATATTTACCATCTCCCTTCACTTCCCAAAATATTAGTCAATACTCACTAACCATAGACACATCCATAACATATTTTCATCCATCTAATTTGGACTCAAATTGAACCTTTATCATCTCCCATAAACACATCAAATGTTTTCAACCATAGATAAAATCTTTAGACTTCCATCACAAAATATTCTTTAAAACTCCATCAACCATCACATACATTCAAAATTATACCCAAATCATATCCTGTGGGAGTAAAGGGTGACTCACCAACACCCCTAGGAACAGTTGCTAGACCAAAACCACTTCCATAAGAGAGAGAATGGCAAGAAAGCTTGCTTCATCCATAAACATAACCTCATTTTGGAAAGACTATACGTAAACACATTGATCTATCATCCATAATATTTCATCCAACTCATTTTCCCTTTTTAATAAAAATCCAAAACCATAATCCAAACACAAAATAAAGTCTTTTGAGATTCAAATCTATATCCTTCATCATTTTTATCTCTAACTTATATATTTCTTAAGAAAATGCCTATCTTAAGTAATGTATTAAGGTATACCTTATAAATATTAGATAAATTAGGTTAGGACCTTGGAAAATCCTAAGTTAGTCCATCCCAAAATACCTATTCAATCCTACTTGGAAACTTGCCTATCCTAAGTAAGAAAGGATACAAATCTTCAAACCATACCAATCATCAAGGATCTATATTTATTTTATTCAAGTTTCATTTTGCATCCATTATCATCATTTTTAGTCTTCTAAAGCATCATCTAATCAATCACTTAGTATAAAGTCCAATAATTTCTAAATCCAAAATTAAATCATCCTCATCCATACACATACTCAATCCCTTTGAATGAAAATATTGAGGGTCCAAATTATCTCATATCATCCTAGTCACAAACACCAAATAAACCTAGAAATCAATCATATCTTCCCCTAAACATAAATATTCATTTTTCACATATCAAAACTTCCACGTCAAACATCAACCCCCTCATCAACATATCAAAACAAAATCCCACTAGGTCTATCTTCTATGTGCCAATTGCTAGGTCTCAAGCCAAGAAAATGATGGATCTAAACAATAAAGTTCACATAAAAGAAATTATCAACCAACCCCCATCACCAAGTAGAGAATAAATCTTAATAGACCAACCCAAAGATTCACCTATAATGAAATAATTTACATAGGAACCACATAACCATGAAATGATGAAAATAATCCTTAAAGCTAATAAAAACAATATTATGTTAGACCTAATGCAAATGGGGAAAAAAATCCACAATGATTTGATTTATAACAACTTAGGAAACAACACACTTCATCCATGTATTCCCACATCATCTCCCAACCCCTTAGATAACTTATGGGGGTCAAAACCCCTTCAATCATCACATAACCCTAATGTCTCACATACAAAAAATATTTCACATGCCTTTTAATCATATCAACCCATCATATAACATGTCATACCTTACCAATATTCACAACTTAAGGTCAATATACCCTCATGTACATTACAACAAAGAAAACATTCAACCATACCATCAACACCCTTAAACCATACAAAAAAAATCATCCAACCACAATAACCTCCACCCACCTCTACTCCAACACTAAAAACCATTCAAATGTCTCTTCCCCCTCTAAGTATCACACATACATCTACCCCTTCAAATAATACACATTTCATAAACATGTCCACCCATCAAGATACAAAATATCAAACATTAACCCATCATCATCATATCAAAACACCCAAAACTCAACTTAAATACCCATATCAAATCCACCCGTTAACCAACAACGCCATCATCTATATAATTACACATATTTTCCTCATAATCTTACACCAATCATGTCAAACAACCCCCTAATACCTATATTGCACAAGAACTACAAGAAATGTGAAAAATGATCTAGTAAATCCAAATGGGACATCAAAATAAATCTTAAACATTTAAAGACATATGTCCCTATCCATTTGATAAATCCATCACAATGGGCCATTTTCCCCAAAATTTTGAAATGCCAAAATTTTGAAAAATATAAACGAAAAGGAGACCATAGAGAAAACATAAAGAAATTCTATATAGTATACCAAGAAGTTCCATTTAGTGACATATACGTCATGCAATTATTTCCTAGAAGCTTATGAGGACTTCACACACCTTTCACATGGCTCTATTTTCACATTTAAACACCTTATTAAAATATGTGTTGCATACTTATCTTACAAGATTGAACACATAACCACTATGCTAGACTTGAGAAACACTAAGTAAAAAGAATAGAAAATATTTTCTTCCTTTCTATAACTATGGAGACACCTTGCTAGTCAATTTCCTTGGCCTATCTCTAAAAAACAATTGGTCACTATCTTTGTGCAAAATTTGAATCAAGAAGTGGGCTTCTATTTACAACTCTAATGTGCCAATTCTTTCGATGAAATAATATGCAAAGGATTAACTATAGAAAAATCCCTCACTGTCAAAGGGTTGGTCAAAATCTACAAAGAACACAAAGATACCAACAATAACCAATCCAATGAAAAGTCTCATTTTTAGTTTAAAGAAAGAATGTTGTTAATGATTGTGTAACATATACTAAAAATATCAAAAAAATACAAGAAGAAATTTTTTCTTCTCTAAATAATGCACAAACACAAACTATCCAAAACACCATAACCATACCACAAGGACAACTTAGGAAAAATAACATCACAAATGAAAATACACTTATGTAGGAGAACCAATAGAGGTGGCTTTTCTGTAAAATCACTCAAGACAACCTAATAAAATATCTAATGAAAAAATAATTTGATGAAAATAAACCCAAAATCACATGGTTTACAAGGATAATGAATATTATGAATACCATAGGGTTAAATGAAATGAAACATCTAAATGCATGAAACTTAGAAATGATATCTAATATTATCTAAGATACCATTCACAACTAGGTCATCTAATGAACAACCAGTTATATACAAGAAACATTTTCCTCTACATGGTGAAGCTAAATATTCCACATTCAACAAGGGGATCCCCTATACCTATACCAAAAAGGTCGATACTTCCTATCTTATAATTCCATTATTGGTCGTGTCAAAGAAATCCACTCCTAAGTATTCATTGTCACCATAAAATTTGCTAATTTTTCTATTACTACATGATTTGGTTGAGTTACCATTCAAGGAGCATCATCATCCTCTTCCTCCATAACCAAATACAATCTCCTTTACCATCTAGGAAAAATGCCTACATAAATATCCATCATATAACTACTTAGGACCTCACCTCTTCATCAAGAAATCAAAGACAAGACCTTGCAAGAATCATTTGTCGTAAATTACTCTAATATTGATCAATTTCACTCCATGATAGGGCATATTTATCACCACATCATCTTGTATTCATAGAAAAATACCTACCCTCCTCTAACACATTCCATAATAAACCACTCCATATTAAAGCTTTCATTCATAAAAAAACACATCCTTATAGATGGTGGATCAGGACTAAATCTACGCACCTTAAAATTAATAAAAAATTGAGGTATTCTAAGAGTGCCATTAATACTCAAAATAAGATTACTATCAAAGCATATGATGATTCTGAACATGAGTCAAAGGGAACTATAAAATTTCCCATCCAAGTTGGCCCTATTACTTTGGATACCACATGCCAAATTTGAGATCTTGGTCTCCCCTATAAAATACCCTTGACCATCCATGATACATGCCATGAAAGTTGTCCCTTCCACATATAGCCAATCTGTCAAATTCCCACACAATGACACCAAAGTCACCATTATTAACAACTGACAACCCTTCCAGTATTGTAAATTTTTGGAAGGAAGTTATAAGAATTTTCAGCATTGCCCAATAAATGATGCTTCCATCCCATCATCATCCTAAATCGATCCATCATCACTTACATCTTCTACTACTTCTCATGTTGCCATTTCTAAGAGCAAGGCTAGGATTTTTGACAAAGGATGTGGATATTATGAGCAACAAAAGTCATTTTATGTTGGAAAAATCCCACTCTCCCTTAAGTCTTATGGTCAACCAAGGATTCCTACATAAATAACCAAAGTAACTTTTAAAACTAAAGAAACCACTTTCAAATGATAGGTCATTTTAGAAAAAAACTATTGAAGGTGATATTGCCTCATGAATCTACAAGGAAGAAGAACCACCTTTGCTACCAATAGAAATTTATCCTAAGGGTTTACAAATGTGTAAGAACATGGGATACAAAGGAAATTTTCTTGGAAAAGACTAACAAGGAATATTAGAACTTCTAAATCAAATAGATCTTCCTAAGTATCAAGGGATAGGGTGTGAACCACTCAAAATTGTGCCCTTGAAACCTAAGTCCAATGAAACTAAAGAAAAAAATCCTTTTCTACCATCAATAACACCAAAGAGGAAAAATATGAAGATCCATTTGAACATATCATAAAACTCTTCCAAGATAACATAATATGCACCATCATTCCATCCACTTCCATTGACCTCCCACTCATCTATCCTGATTTGATAGATTAGGACCAACAAGAACCTTCAATTCTAGATACATTTGAAAATTATGAAGCAATGATGGAATTAATGAGAATACATGAGAGCATACTATTATAAGTCCCAAAAATAGGATTTGATATCAAATTGAATAATGAGACCTACTTGGGGGAACATGTCAACTCCCTTAGTCACAAAAATAAAAAATAAAAAATCCAAAGTCACTTAGTGAAAACCTCCATGGGGTGCTATCAGACAATGAAAAAGTAAAAAAAAAATATGTATCTTCTAGTGAAAACCTCTTTGAGGTGCTAGAAGATGAGTAAATTAATCTACCCTCAATAGTACCACGTTATTAAGAAAAATCTACCATAAACAATAAAAATTAATTTAGGCACCAAAGAGGATTCTAAAATCACATTCGTAGCCTCTTCCCTCATACGTAAGGAAAAATAATAATAATAGCATTCCTACAAAGAGCATATATTTTTTCTGCATGGTTGAACCTATCTATATGCCAAGAATTGATCCATAATTGGTCGCACATCACCTAGCAGTATATCTAGATGCCAAACCAATCACGAAAAAACTAAGAAAAATGTAACCTCAAATAGCCCTTTTGGTAAAAGTAGAACTATAAAAGCTCCTAGAAGTGGGTTTTATCCTTCCTATTGACTGTCCTGAATGGGTCTCAAGCATTTTTCCAGTTTCCAAAGTAACTATGGGCATATGTGTTCGTATCAACTTTAGAGACCTAAATAAGGAATTTCCATAAGATGAATTCTCATTTCCAAGTATTAGTATCATAGTTGATCTTACTATGGGCCATGAGATGCTATCACTCATCCAGATGGATTCTCAGGATACAAATAGATTAAGATAGCTATATAAAATCAACACAAAACAACTTTTATCACTCCTTGGGGCACCTTTTTCTATCAAGTATTCCTTTTGGACTTAAGAATGCAAGAGCTACCTATCAGAGGGCCTTGATAGTATTATTTCATAATTTATTATATGTTATTATGGAAGAATATGTTGATGATATTTTGAGAAAATAAAATAAAACAAACAAACAAATCGGGTACTTGAACACATCTTTGATCACCTAGCCAAATATCAAATATACCTCAATCCCAAGAAATGCTTCTTTGGTGTCACTTTAGGAAAAATCTTGGGTTGTATTGTTTCATGATGAAGCATGGAAGTAGATCGAATAAATTCCAAAGACATCATTAAAATGCCTCCTCCAAAGAATATCAAGTAGCTTCACAACCTTCAAGGAAAATATTAGGCCATTTGATGACTCATCTTATAAATTGCAGATAGGTGTCAACCATTCTCATATCTCCTCCATAAAAATGTGATCTTCTAATTGGATACTCATTCTTAACAAGAATTTGATCAACTCAAGGAATATGTTGCATTTCCTCCTATTCTCATTCAACCCATCCATGGTAAGCCCCTCTTGTATATTTATGCTACATCTATAGCATTGAAGGAAATTTTAGCACAACATGATGATAATGGAAATAAATTACAAACCTATGGAATGAGCATGCCTCACAATTATTTTCAATACCCAAAAAAAACATTACATGCTCAATAGAAAAATCGAGGTCATCTAAAAAATTGTCCCACTCAAGTACTTGTTATCCAAATCAACTCTCACTAGAAGAATGGCTAAATGAGCCATAATCCTAGGAAAAATCAGCATTGAGTATATAGATTGCAAAGAAATCAAATGACGAGTGATAGAAAACCAACTAGATAAAGAACCACTGGTGGTCAACCATCCACTCATATAATAATTTATAGATGAAGCAATATTTTCTATCACATAATAAACTCAATATAAATTATACTTTGATGAGTCTCACACTCAATACAGCTCGGGAGTGGGTGTTTTTTTCATCACACCTCAAGGAGATTGCATCCCCTTAGAATATATGCTAGCTTTTCAATATACCAATAATATAGTTGAATATGAAGCATTGATTGAAGGATTGAGAATGAAAATTTAGTTGAGAATCTCAAAGTTTATGGAGATTCCCAACTTGTTATCAAATAGGTCAATGATGAATACCAAAAAAATTATGACAAAGTTCTCCCATATAAAATAATATTAGAGAGCTCTTTGTAGACACTGGCCACTTCAAAAGTAAATCAATTGCTAATACTTGGTACAAAGCATAGTACACACTAATGCAATAATATTCAAAGATATCCACTTTGAATGAATCTCTCATCTTGAAAAATGATGTGATCTTACTTTTAGGGTCTCTATTTTCTTGGTGTGACAACCACCTAACTCTATAACTGAATTAGTCACTTCTATGCTCCCTATTCAACTCATAAAAAAATATCTAGATGTTTTCATTAAGGTTGAGGTTGTGTTGATAAATAAATTTTTCATTGTGATTATATCTCCAAGAATGACCTTGCTCACTTGAAGATTGGTGACAATTGTTCCAACAGTTGGAGAGATCACTATGGGACAATGATCTTCCTTTACTTTTGAGAGGGGAAGCTCCCTCATATGATTAAATTTGGGGTTTTTGTGGAATTTTAACTAGAAATACTGAAGGTAAAAAGGGAAAAACTAAAAAAGGATGACTAACAAAAAATCTAACTATAAACACACAAATACCAACAAGGTTTCAAAAACTTGCAACTAAACATAACACATCAAAAAACCAAAAACTACATTTGTAGATTCATATGATGGGTTTCATAATAATGTATATGATATTGCAACAATAGTGGATGAATATCATGCAAATCTCAACATATGAAGAAATATGCATGAACAACATTTAAATCAAGATACCAAGATTATAGATGCATTTATTTATACATATTGCACAATTAATGAATGCTACAATAGATGATTAATATTTTTCACCATTAAACAAAGGGATTACTCATTTAAAATATAAAAAAACAATAATGATAAGATAAGAAATAACCAAAACATAAGAATCAACTACTTTTTGTATTATTTCCTTGAAGTTGCACAACTTCAAGAACTACCCTGTATAAAGTGCAAATACAAAAACTCTTTTTACTCTCAAAATTTCTCTAAAAATAAAAGAACTAAAAAAATTGAAACCCGTTTACATTTAAAAACATTTATTTTATAGCCTCCCAACTCATAACTTGTAGGTTATTTGCAACCATCATTTCTAAGACTTTACAAAAATAAAAATATTATAAAATATTTTTTAATGAGCATACATATTCAATCATTAAAAAAATGTTTTAAAAAAATTAATAACAATAACTTTATAATAAAAATATGAATCTATAGTGTAAAACCTAACAAAATAATGATTGTTGTAGCGCTGTGAAATGAAACAAGCTTTTGCACAATAGCCAACAAAGAAGATTAGTAGATTAAAAGCACACATGCAATACAATACTAGATCTAGAATGCAAATTCATACGTTAAGCAACAAAGAACATGGGAAAGTAAAAACGTAATTAAAACTAGAACAATCTCACCAATTCCAAGCGTATTTCCATGATTCATCTCGATTTCCCTTCTCCATTTTGCTTGTGTAGTATAATTGTCCTCAGATTTTCAAGTTCGTGCAAGTATAGCCTAAGATAGTGATTAGCAAAATATCGAAGATTCTAGACAAAGGTGCTCTCAAAAGTCATAAGATTTCGCGAGAGAGATTGGAATGAAGAATGACAAATCAATTTATAGAAAATTGATTATTCGAACGACAGGTCAAGATTGAAAGATCAACGAACGATTGAGATTGACTGATTAGTCATGCATTCTGTTAACTGACAGTGATGACATGATTCGAATTAGAAATAGAATTAAAGATTAAATAAATGATTCAATCTTCAGTTCGGTATTCGAAAACATTAGAAATATCTTTGCATGACAAAGATAAAGATTGATTATAATGACTCTCTGTTCGAATGTACGCACAACATTTAATTAATTAAATAAGAATATTTAATTAATATGCATGTGCACGCAATTGAGTTAGAACTGGAGGATTGCATGATTAGACGAGGAGATTACTCGAGAATGCCACTCAGACATCAAATGAATAGTTAACTGAACGATTAAAATAGATGTCGAGTTGAGTAAAAGTGAATACTTAGATAACTCACATAATTATCTAAAATATAGAATAATGTGTTAAAATAGAATTTATGAATTAAATAACTCATTTAATTCAAGAGACAATATTCGAAGGATAATTAAATAAATAAGATTTATTTAATTAAATGACGAAGGCGATTTTAAATGAATAATTAAATAAATAATTTATTTAATTATAGTTGAAATATGATAAAGAGTAAATTAAATAAGGATTTATTTAATTTAACAAGAAAGATAAGGTTAATTAGTAACATAATTAAATAAAAAGCGTTTATTTAATTAATCAGGTATAATAAAGAAAAGTGAATTAATTAAATAATTAATATTATTTAATTAATAGAAGAATTAATGTTAAGATGACTTAATTAAATAATTAAGATTATTTAATCAATAGAAGAATTAATAGAAGATGAATTAATTAAATAATTGACATTATTTAATTAATAGAAGAATTAATGTTAAGATGAATAATTAAATAATTGACATTATTTAATCATGACCATGAAGTATGAAGAATATGGAAGTCGCAGGCTTAAACCAGATTTCAGTGTCTACATTTGCCCCTCTTTGATACAATGTTTTTTAGGCGTTGTGTCAAAGAAAGTCGATGAAAATATGCCCCAGTCATGCTCCAGATTAGAATAGGTGAAGGTATGCCCCCTCGGGAAAAGTGACAAATTTCCGAAATGTGCAGTAAAATTTGGAAATGCGCCCGATTAGTCCAGTAGATAGGCAGAAATGCAATGTAGTTGACAGAATTGGGTTCAGAAATGGGAGGGACGGGTACGGGATGATAGAAAATGGAAGTTTACATGGCCAGTAGGAAAGAAATGCCACCTAAGCCCTAGGTATATATTGGAATTGGGGTGAAAAACTATTCATTTGCACCCACCTAGCTTAGAGATTTCAAAATTTGCTCTGACTTTCAGCGAGGATGTCTCCAGTTCCAGTGACCCATCATCGTGCATACAGGATCCGGACGTTCCAGAGACCAGCCGGCGCGGACCCCCCGGTATGGACCTAAAACTTACCCTTTGAAAATTTTTAATTTGCGCGTATTTTAAGATATTTATTGCACTTTAAGTTATGCGTCGCTTTTAATTTTGCACCGCATGTGTATGCGCGAACGACGCATGTGACTGCGAAAAGCCGCATTTGCATTTTAACGCCGGTCGATTAGATTGGGTTTAGAAAATAACCGCATGTGTTTATTTTGTCACGCATTTGATAATTGTGATACGCATTTGAGCTTTTGCAACGCATGTGTTTATTTTGATACACAAATGTATCGGTAAATACGCATTTGTTGTTTTAAGACGCATTTGCATGTTTAGCGACGGATTGGAATATTTAGACACGCATTTGTCATTTTGATACGCAAATGTCATTTTTACGATGCATGTGATGATTATTAACCGCATTTGATGAATAATGATGCATATATAATTTGTGACCCGCATTTGTGGAAAAGCGACGCATGTGTAAAAAAATGACGCATTTGCAAAATAACGACGCATTTGCATTTTATGTTAAAACAGTCATTTTTCACTAGAATAGATGATTCAGGCTGACATGAGGCATGTTGATGCAGGTTGTACTTGACCCTATCTATACACGTGAGTCGAGACCCACGACGTTTCGATTCAGAGACAGCCTACGGCCGGCCGAGCGACGGACTCTATGGCATTTGGGTTTGTTGCACGTGACCGATATGCCCCAGATTAGGGCAAATCAGGGATTACTGATAGCACTATGTGAGCGGTGGCACTCAGAGACATCGTCGTTCCATCTTCCGACTGGAGAGGCTACAGTGACTCTAGAGGATGTTTATAGGATACTGAGACTGCCGATTAGAGGCACACGGGTAGTCTATGATACCCAGAGGGGTATAGCTGAGATGTGTAGATACTACCCCCACGTTGACGTTAGACAGCTAGGGGTGGATGATTATGAGATTAGATGGCGGACATTGGCTCAGAGGTATAGATAGTTAGACTGTCTAGTAGCGACCTTGATAGGCGTATAGTACTGGCTGACCACCGAGGACATGGATTCCCTGTGGGATGGGGGGAGATGTTAGTGGGCATGCTTGAGCGCCGAGTCGTATATGCTTGGGGTTCGTGTGTGCTAGGGATGTTATACTTCCACTTGCATGACATTGCCTATAGAGAGGCACAGTCTATGAGCTGCGGTACCACGCTTCTGATGGTTTGGGCGTGGGAGCATATCGCCATTTTCAGACCGCCTGTTACAGTTGATGTACCTCATGGAGTGCCATACGCCTTCCGTTATGCGAGGGCTACCACACAACACCATATTGGGGACACAGGATATTTCAGACACGCGATAGATTTGATGCAGGAGTTCACATGGAGACCGTACCTGGGCTGCGAGGTATGGTCAGATGAGGACGAGCACCTGCCATATTATAGACAGACACAGTATCTAGTGGGACGGATAGTGTCCCATATGCACATTATAGAGCTGCAGTTGCCGGACCGGGTCCTGAGACAGTATGGAGAGGTACAGGATGTACCTCGAGGGAGAGCAGAGTTTGCTCGGTCTTCGCGAGAGGTCCTATTATGGGGGCCAGAGATTCCAGTCACCACTGCAGAGGCACATATTGATGGATTACAGGCACAGCCATGGGGATGGAGGGGTGGACCAGCAAATCCAGGGATGACCCCAGCTTATGATCAGTGGTGGGCATTGCACAGGCCGATTCCCTTGACAGATCCAGGGCAGCCAACATCGATAGAGCGACGTGGTACAGGTCCCAGAGGCAGACGGGGCAAAGGAGGTGGTCGAGGAGGTAGAGGTGGCCGAGGTGATGGTGGGGATGATGGCAGAGGTGGCGGACATGGAGGTAGGAGAGGGAGGCGTGGTCGACGGGGATGAGGACCAGCCTTGTCACCGATCCGAGAGGAGAGAGGAGGAGAGGAGGATGTGGCCATGCTAGATGTGGCCAGAGGTGGCGAGGAGGAGCAGCCGGTAGAGGCAGTTATCCCAGACATCCCTGACATCCCAGCAGAGGCAGAGGTAGGTGTCGAGGAGGCCGTTGCAGAGGAGGCCGTTGGAGAGGAGGCAGTTGGTGAGGAGGCAGTGGGAGAGGAGGCAGAGATCGATGCCCTTGGATTGCTAGGTGCCTACCAGGAGGATGATGATGAGGAGGATGATCATGAGAGAGAGATCAGGGATCAGATCCTAGAGGAGATGGACGAGGAGGAGGATGGGCGAGATAGGGTCTGTCAGGATGAGACAGAGGCAGAGGCGCCCGACACTGATATATTATGAGCTGAGGTTGCCTCCTTGGAGGAGCAGATGAGGGTGTTGATGGCTGAGAGAGATGCCTACAGGGTGGAGAGAGACAAAGCCTTGATGGAGAGGGATCAGGCAGTAGCCCAGCGGTAGGAGACGGAGCAGAGATTCATAGAGCTCAGGTCATTATGTACAGGACCATCAGCAGCATTTGCCAAAGAGTTGGTCAGAGTCGGCGAGAGGGAGAGATACTACCGAGACTTGTATGAGGCAGAGGTTCCCCTAGAGAGACGGGCTTCCAGTTTCTCAGCGGCACAGAGTAGTAGGTCCCAGACCAGGACCCACACACGGACAGTGAGCACAGAGGGAGTGGATCAGCCACGTAGAGCAGGGCCCTATGACAGACCTCCCACAACTCCGAGATCAGCCGGTTCTCAACATCAGTCTCCCACACACTCCCGACATGATGGCAGTGGCAGTTCAGAATAGAGATACAGTTTTGAGGTCCATTTGAGACATTGTATTTTGATCCGATAGCCTGCGGGCTTCCATGTATTTATGATACATTATGACATTGTGATGTGACATATATGAGCGATATATATATATGATTTTGGTGGTGATTCTCATGATATGCATTTGTATTTATTGATTATGCAGTCTTGATTTATACATGTGATGTTTATATGATATGCTTATGTGATGGATGATTGTATGTTTTGTATGATTCTATATGATTATGAGATGCAATGTGATGTTATATGTATGATGTTTTTAATGATTATTTGTCTATTATGCCATGATAATCTAAATGTGAAATATGCCTATATGTATGTATGTTTCTAACATGTATGTGGATGCAGGATGATGTACACCATTTTGTGTCACAGGATGTCATCATAATGCAAGAAAGAAGGACTGTTAATGCGGAAAGAAAGATCGACACAAAAGGAGAAGACAGAAGATAGATGTTAGTGTTAGGAATCTTTGATATTTTACCATATCACAAAAGGTATTGCACTTTATCATCATTGGGCGGGACTTATACAAATGGAGACAAACACCAGGATATGACATAAATCAAGGTGTGCAAGGTCATCCACTTGCTAATAACAGACAGTCCCAGACAAGGATTGTCATTAACTCATACTAAAGGCACAAGTTGCCCCAGTCTTTTTGTTAGGACAAACCACAGACATCAATCAAAAGAAAAAGACAGGTCATGAGACGTCATCGCTCCTCTAAATCCTTCATGGGACATCCTTGAGGAAACTAGTAACATGACTCAAAATCAAATTGAAAAGACAGTCGACAGACAACAGTCAAAGAAAATAGAATTTCGATACGTCGTTGCTTCTCTAAATCCTTCATGGGACATCCTTGAGAAAGCTAGTAACATGAATCCTAGTCATCAATTCAAGATAAATGATAAGATAAATAAGCCATAAAGTCAAAAAGCCAGTAAAATGTTTGCCAAGACATGATTTGTTTGTTTGATTTGTTTGATTGATAGAGCCGGATTGCAGGAGATACACATACCGGATAAGACTTTGAGTCTGGTTTTGATGTTATGACTATCTGTATAAGGCATGACAAAGCCTGGTTTCAGAAAGACATGTATCGTATAAGACGTTGAGTCAGATGCCGTTGATGTGATAACCTGTGTAAGGCTACGTTTGATTGTTTTGACCTTGTCGACTACGCGGGAAGGACTCATCCTGAATAAGACATAGGTTGACTGTTTTGATAACGTCTGTTTCCAAGAAGGACACATCTTGTAGCAGACTGTAGTTGATCTGTTTTGATTTGTTTTGTTTGACAAGTTGTTTGATTTGACTCAGAGACATTGCTGACTTGTTCACCAGAGTAATGCATGACTTGATATGATGCGTTGAAAATTGACTGTGTGTGATGACAAACCCTAAAAGACTGACCTAGTGTGGCCTCGGGGGCCCATCGATTGATGGCCTTGCCTACGTTGTACACGTAGAGACCTCGTAGTTCGACTTGACTACGACCTTGTCACATAGACATATGGATTGACTCATGAATTTATACAGACAAACCTAAACTGACTGACCTAATGCCTCGGGGGCACATCGGCAGATGGCCTTGCCTACGTCCAGTCGCAGAGGCAACGTAGTTCGACAAACGACAAAGACTGACAAACGCGACTGACTCTGACTCTGTTTTTGGATTTTTGAAATGTTTTGATGTTTTCTCAGGTCATTTTGCGATGTTCGTGGATTTTCCATAATGTTTCGTCTTCCACATAGCCAATGTAAGAACCAAAATGATGCACGTCAAGTGTTTGCCCCCAGTCGAGTATAAGACCAATTGATTATGAATAGGGTAAAATAGGGGATATGAAATGCTCTCGATGTCAATCGTTCCAAGCTATGGAAAAGACTACCACTTATTAGGAATGATATATACAAGTGATGGACACAAAAGGTAAGGGATATGTACAGGATAGTAGACTATGTACACGAATGTGGGCTATATACATGGTAGAGACTATGTACAGGGAAGTGGGCTATATACATGGTAGGGATGATGTTCAAATAAGTGGTGTATGTACAAGATAGATTAGAATAATAGTAGACAAAGGAGCAGAGTTGAGTACACATGGCGCCTGTTTGCCAGGTTTTCACCATGGTACCTATCCAAGGCGCCACCGAAGTGGTTTTCACCATTGGACGAATGATTTGTCTTTACTATTTTCCATATTAACTAATTTTTTTGGTGTTAGCAAGATGCCTGTTTGCCAGGTTTTCACCTTGATAACAATTTTTTCAGTTTTTTGATTTTTTTGTATTTTTTGCTAAATAAGACAAAGGCTCCCAGAAGCTATGCTTAGAACTTCTTCAGATGCATACTATTGATTGGTGAGGACAATGGTTCCCCTTCAGGAGTAGAGAGTTGGTACGCTCCTGATCCAAAAGCTTCTGTAACAACATAAGGTCCCAACCAATTAGGTTCAAATTTTCCTGGTTTGTCTCTTTACGCCCGATTCTTTGGGTTCTCCATTAAAACCAGGTCACCAATGTCAAAGTTCATTTCAAAACCCTCTGTTATAGCTCTGGCGAAGGCGATGCAGTATCTTGAAGATGGTCTAGTGCCTTAAATGCGTCGATCATCTAAAATTCAGCTCATGGAGTCGACACTCGGTACTCTTCATCATCAATGGCCTTTGAGGATATCCTTAGTGAAGAATACGAGCCTCAATAGGTAAAATGGCTTGAGATCAAAGACAAGTAGATATGGGGAGTAGCACCCGGTGGGAATGCAGATACTTGTATGATAAGCCCATAAAGCGAGTTAAGCTGTAAATGCGAGGCACGACCAGCATCATTAGCCCCAGTCTTCTTGAGGATTCTAATGATGGTCTTGTTAGATGCCTCTGCTTGGCCATTACCTTGTGGGTAGTATGGGGTGGTAAAGTGATGTTGGATATGAAATTCCTCACACAGGTGGCAGACTTCTTGGTTCTTAAATGGGCGGCCATTGTCAGTGATTATGGACTGAGGGACACCATACCGACAGATGATATAGTTTAAGATAAATCTAGAAATCTGTGTGCCGGTAATGTATGTCATAGGAATGGCTTCAATCCACTTCGTAAAGTACTCAGTGGCAGTGATAATGAACTTGTGTCCATTAGATGATGTGGGGTGGATCTTACCTATGAGGTCGAGTCCCCATTGGGCAAAGGGCCATGGTGACGTGATAGGACAAAGCTCCTATGCTGGGGCATGTATCAAATCTCCATGAACTTGGCATTGGCAACATTTTGTTACAAAGACATATGAGTCTTTTTCCATAGTAGGCCAATAATAACCCAGTCTCATAATCTTTTTGGCTAAGGTAGGACCGCTAGAATGGGAACCACATATACCCTCATGCACCCCATGCAAGGTTGCTTGTGCTTCAGTAGAATCAAGACATCTCAGTAGGGTATTATCTAAAGCGCGTCTATATAGGGTGTCTCCGACGATGGTATATTTGGTTGACTT
>VDFB02118818.1:0-13924 GCA_007258455.2 Sequoia sempervirens
GTCAGTATATATACCTTCGATTTTGCATCAGAGTACATATCATACTTTAAACACCGTCTACCTGTACATCAACATTTTAAAATTATTCACAAGTAGAACAATCTATATCTATGGATGAAATAATACATGAAGATCATTTACCTGCACAACTTGAGAATTCAGCAACCAACAAAGAGCTGAAAATGGTGAATACAAGTAGTGCAACGCCAACTCCAATCTTCATTGCGTTGGACAATAAACCCTTTCACTTTTAATCTTGAGTGTGAGAGAAAATTTGATCAATGGAGCCGCAAATAATTCAAACATAAAATAATGTGTGCTTCTCTCTTTTCCATTCAATACATATATATAAGAGGAAGAGGATGTCTCCTAATATTAGTTGAACTGAAATATCTCCCAAATCTATTATAATAACAATACGTTAATCATATTGTTATGTTAACTATATGCTAATTCTAATATGATTATTCTATCTATATGCTAATTCTAATATAACAACTCATTTACATCTTCACACTAATATTTCCTAAGAGAGTCACCCCTCTGATTTGTTGCACGATTATCTCGATGGCATACAACAATCAATGTCAACCATTTCTTGATACGAAAAAAGAGTTGGTTGCTGAGCGGAAAAAAATGTGGTATACCATGATGGTATTAGTGCTTATAAAAGCTGAATCTAGATGGTATCTTTTGTGGCTCAAATAGTATTCATTATTATTATTATTCTAGTATTTTGGGGTGACAATGCGAGAACTATCCTCTCTAGAAGATTGCGACATCAAAAGTAAACAAGAGAGCAATAGTGGAGAACAATGGGGACCTATGGAACTCATACCATACAAATAATAAATTTCTACAAGACAATAAGTCAAAAAGGAGGATATGGTACGTGGTACATAACTTTGATTTTAGGGGTCGATGTGTAAATTGAATTGATTATATAAAAAATTAAACTACAGTATGATGCAAACGTTTAAGGTTTTTGGCATTATTAAAGGTCTGGTTTAGTTAGTTCTTGTCTTGAGTCTTTTATCCTTAAATGATGCATGAGTCATCTTGTGTTCTTATATGAAACTTATGTCAAAAAAAGGATTTTACTAAAACTCATCTCAAATACATCTTTCCCATGTCTAAAGGGAAAAAAGAAGGTTTCACGTGCATGCAAAGGGAGGGAAAGCCTTCGTAATATCTAGATTTCATGCAGAAGTTGAGCTCCTAGGGTTTTAGGCTATGTGAGCACCTTCTACATAGCCATTTAAGAGTTTTGCATGGTAGCCAAAGCTATTTCAAGAGCTATTTTTGATGAGTAACATGGATTTCATATACATGATAATGACTTGGTAGTGAGAATCAACATGAAAATAAAGAGAAAGTTTGTTATATATCTTCCCTCTATTTTTTTATCTTCACTATAAAATGAATTGCCTATAGCTTCCATTTTAAGATATGCATGTAGAAGGTATAGTTAGAAACAACGTTGAGAATTTCAAGGAATAAGATGTATACAAAATGATAGAATCATTGATGAAACCCTAACATCGATATGAATGGAAACAAAAGGAAAATTTAGGTTGGATACAGTCAATACCTTACAACTCCTTAGGGGCAATTTAATACAGAGGAATGAGGGTTTTAAGGGTACTTGGGGTACCAAGGAAAATGATAGTATTCAATGGGCAAACCCCAATCAATAGGGTTTCATGAGACACACATGGATTCTACATCTTTTTCCATTCAAGGTTGTTGATTCTATTGCTCACAGGTTATTGGATGTGTAAGTTGATCAAAACCCACAAGAAGGGTCAATATGACAAATGATTATAAGAAGCATGATATTTATGGATAAAAGATAAACCCTATGATGTTAGGTCTCATGCATAAGAATGGAGAATCACCATGAAATAATGGACAACCACTATAAAAAATTCAATAGCTCACAAAATATAAAAAATGGCATCCATAAACAAAACTAATAATCCAAGCCATAGCCAAGAACTAGGTTAGGGTTTTGGATGAAAGTTTAAAGTTGAGGATGGCCATATAATTCACAGCCCTAGTATTGAGATTATCTCAAAGTGACAGTGAATGAGAGGGTAGTCACTCTGAAGGTAAAACCCCTATGACATTTCAATCATACGTGAACATAGCAACAAGGGATAGTCACTAGTATAGTATGGGGTGTGTCAAAGGTTTCCAATCTACAGTTCACAATGACAAAAAAAAACCTTAGAGGGAGGGTATTCATAAGTCAATGGAAAATTTCAAGTAGCACTTGAGGTAAAAGATATTAGTGATTAAGGCATAAAATATAGCCCACACCAAGGTTACAATCATGAAGTGAAAAATGTTACAATCCTCAAAGTGGCATTCCTAAACATGAGTGAGTTGTTCAATAATTGCAAGATTGTTCAGAGGATAGGAGGGTAGTCTACATATCATGAGATAGTGACAAACCTTGTTCACAAGAAATACACGCACCTACAAAAGACTATGGTGATAAGTAGGTGATAGACCATACATGAATTTTGATCTAAGATTTGGTTTTCATGAATGATTTTTGAGGTCAACACAAAGAGAGATCATGGTGAGACACAAGTTTTTAGAAGAAAGAAAAATGACAGTCCATGAAAGAAGCAATCATCATGGAGCATAGGATAGTCATAAGGCAATGAAGATAACCTATGAAATCATTGTATAGTAATATTAAGGGATTTAGTAGCATCAAAAGATAAGATAGTGCAAGCCTAAGATAGTTTTGATATGAAAGTTCCATCAATATGAAGTTCCAAAAGCTCATAGTGAAGATAGAACTGAAAGAACATAAGATAATCATCTGCTATTAATAAGGGGAAGACACTTATATCATGATGAGCTACAACAATAGTCATGAAAATTTTACATAGGACATGTCAATAGTAGGTTTGTGATAGTTAAAAAAAAGGTGATTGTTACCATATACGGACAGTATAAGTAGATGACTACCATAAAGAAGTGTAGTGTATAAAATGTACACATTTACATTTTCACACTATGTTTGGGCCCCTTAATTAAATTGGACTTAATTAAGCCTCTAATTGACCCAATGATGCATTTAAAAGCCTAATTAATCCCATTTTTTCATATTAAGTATAGTAGAAGCAACATATACATATTACATTTGAAAGATATTCATCAGAAGATCAACTCCTAGACTACCCCCCATTACAAAATATGAACAGTTTGTCCCCTATTACATGAGATCAAAATGTAGTTACAAAACTCTAGCTTGTTATCATCAGTTACAGCAAAGTATCATATACTATCTATACAAATAATTTTCATTATCCTATATAGATATCTGCTAGAGATCACAAAGAAAAATATACAAAATATGCTTGTTGTCCTTCATTTGGATTTACTCTTTCCTATTACCAACTTTCATTGCTACCAGTGCCTCTACTACTACCAGTTATCCTATAGAAGGTCTTACTATCTCCCCCTCATTGTTCTAAGTCTTGTCTATTTTGCTACCTTGTCCCTCTGCTAGGTCCCTCTGAAATGCTTGTAGAGCTCTTAAGAAAACATCCACCTCGGGGTGTTATTCAGGCCACATATGCCCATACCTAGCCTCATGAATGTCAATTGTTATTTCTCTGTTCTTCAAGTACTTCCATAATTTTTCCTTCAAGAGTTCCACCATGATATAAACCTACATGGCAACATTATAAAACATGAGTCTTTTGTAAGACTCAGTAAGCACCCTCTTCCTTTCTTGAAACCTGCCTTCATTGCTTGCTTTCCAAATGGCCAACAATATGTTAGATGAAAGGAAAAGCCAAAAAGTAGCAGTTTTCCCCATTTTTACATTGTGATTAAATAATATCTTTTTAGTAAGGGGTTCACCATTGTTTCGCCAAATATTTTACTCATTACAAAATAAATTCCAAATTTCTTTAGCAAAAATACAATCAAAGAAAATGTGAGTAATTGTCTCAAGTATTCTACATAGTCTACATAGATCAATGTCATCAAATTTTCTCTTGAAGGAGAGTTTCTAGATTATTAGAAGCCATTTGAAACAAGCTTTCTTAGCCTCCATCTGTTTACACTAGTTATTCTGGAAAAAAAAATTCTATTGATTTTTACTCAAATTTAGTTTCCAAGTCAGGTTCAAATGATCTGTCAAATCACTTTGTTCTATTAACATGGAGTACATTTCTTTAGCTTTGGTTTTCATTATATTATTTTCATTTTTCCATTGAAATTCTTTAAATTGAGAGATGTCATTTTTAGTTTCCACTGGGAACTTCAGCTGATTATAGGCTTCCCTTAGGACTATGTAAGTCCTCCAATTGTTGTGAGGAATATTGAACTTTGAGCTCAAGTCATTCCAATCTTTCAATTTTCCATCCATTAGAATATCCTTGATTGCATTGAATTCCTTTATGGGCCCAACTTCTTGTTGACTAGCCTTCAATTAATACAAGTGGTTTCCCTTTATGTTTTAAATTCCACCATATTGACTTGTTAATCTGAATGATCCTGTTATCACTTTTGGTGAAGTGTCAGTTAGTTAGGAATCTTTTCATTATCTCCTAGGCTTTCCAAATAGTTCTGAAGACATTGGACCCTACAGGTAACATAGTCCATTCACTACTAAGAACATCATTGAGTGGTAGAGATTTCCATGCTTTTGCATGTTTTGGGACAACACTAAGAATATTTTGTCTAATAACACCTTTTAAGGCCCGAAACCTCCTTCCAATGCTCCAATCACCCACTTCACAACAAGAGAAATACCTTGCAACCTCAGGTCTTTTATCCCCAAACCTCCCTTAAGTTTTTCAATAGCACACCATTCCCATTTCACCGAGTGCCTTTTCCTCTTTCCTCTACCATCTAACCACAAGAAGGCTCTTATCCTTTTCTAAATATCATTAATCTCTATGAATTGAAAAACCAAACAGATGCAAAGTATATGATGTAGGATGAAAGTATCTTTTGGAAGACTCAAATCCTACCAACCAAAGATAGCAATTTCATGTTCCACTTGGAAATTTTCTTTTGTATCTTGTCCCTTATCCAAAGCCACATCTCCTTTATATTGGGATCTACAGCAAAGGGGATACCCAAATACCTTACCAGCTTCTGGGGTCCACCCCATTGAAGTCCAAATTTATTAACCTAATTTGGGGATTCTTCTTTCTTTCCACCCCATTTAAGTCCAAATTTAGTAACCTAATACAAAGTCCCACTCAATTCTATCATATGCCCTTTCAAAGTCAACTAAGAACATTGTTGCTTCCTATTTTATTTGCTTAGCCCAGTTCATCGCTTCCCAGATGGTAATAATATTTTCCAATATGTATCTCCATTTAATGACTTTAATATCTATCTAGAGTCTATGATAGAAGGGAGGATTAGTGCCACCCTATCAACAAGTATTTTGGCCAAGATATTATAGGATACATTGAGGAGAGTGATAGGTCTCCAGTTTTTGACTAGGGTTTTATCCCCTTCTTTTGGAATTAGTTTGATAATTTCCTTATTGATCTTTTTTCTAAGTGAGCCTCTTTCAATGGATTCCTTGTATACAAGGAATAGGTCTCACACACCCAGTCTAGAAAGGTTTTGTAAATTTTGCAGGAAGGCCATCTGCACCTAGAAATTTGTCATCTTTGAGTAAGAGTATGGCTTTTTTAACTTCCTCTTGAGAAATATCTTCCCCAATTCCACTGCCATATCTTCATTGATCCTCTTTGGTACAACTTTCTTTATGTACTCCCTGGCCTAAAAATTAGCCTCATTACCAACTTAAAAAGTGAAGAGGTTCTTGTAAAACTAAAAGAATTGCTCTCTTATCTCATCTTGATTTACCAAGGTGGTATCATTTATAGTAATATGATATATTTTTTCTCTAGCTTGATTCTCCTTGATATATCTAAAGAATAATTTCATGCATTTATCTCCATTATCTAACCAGTTCATTTTAGATCTTACTTTTAGACCCCAGATCTTGTTATTCTAAAGCCTCCTTAGGCTATTTTTGGCCATAACCAGCCTATTTGTAAGCCAATCATTAGTGGGGATTTCCTACAATTCAATTTCTACTTGGAGGAGCTTATCCTGAAGGAGAGTCTCGCTCCTTCTATTATCTTTGGTTCGCTTCTTTCCAATTGTTTGGAACAAGATTTTCCATCCCTCTGTATTCAAATCCCATAGGCTTTCAATGTGAAATAAGTTTCAGTGCATCCACCTGTTGATTAGCTTGAGGGATAATATGGCATTTATGCAGTCTTGGTCCTTGAGGAGGTTGGTATTTAGGTAGAAACCACTATTAAATGACATTTGAAAGAAAAAGATTAATAAAATAAGTAACTAACAAATATGTAGGAGATGCAAATGATCCTACAAATAAGTAACTAACAAATATGTAGCAGTGCTATTTGTTTTGAATTTATTTGTTTCAAGTTAATCTTGTTTGTTTTAGGTTGGATTTGATTGTTTTTTTTAAATATGTAGGAGATGCAAATGATCCTACAAATCCTCAAAATACTCAACAAAATCAACCTCCCCCACCAATCACTCGACACCCTCCCGACACTCAACAAAATTTAAGGAGTGAAATTGAGAACAACAAAAATCAAATTGAGGATTTTATCAGTAGGTTGAGTGATCCAAATGCTTCAACCACAAAAAGAATTACCCTAGAAAATTCAATGAAAGAGATGTTAAAAAATGTAGATTCAATTACCCAACAAATAACTGGATGGCAAGATAGGAGGCAGGTAGCTGGGGCATATTATGCAGATAAACTATCATATAAACAAGTAAAAGATTAAAAAATTACTAAAGGTGATTTGTGCTCTTTGTTCACTGACCCTAGAACACATCAAAATCTTAGCCTCAATGCAAAGAGGTTTAATATACATTGGTGCCACCACCAAGAGATTAGGAACATTTTTTATGATAGGTGGTACTTGGTCTTTGATTACCCACTGTGCAACAATTGTGAAGTCCCCCAATATTTTCTTAGGAAACTATAACGCTAGAGTCTTGTGATTGAACTAACCCAAACAAATTCATTTCTTTTATATATGAGGAGTTCCATGGGAGGGGGTCAGCCTGTGGATAGGGCCTCGTGCACATCCGGATTGGCAAAGGCAGACGACCTCTCTCGCTTCGTGGAGGATACGAGCAGGCTCTTTCTATTGAAGGAGGAGGCTAACATAGATATTTGCTGATCAAACTTTGACGAGTTTCTATCCATCATACTGGCCCCGACAGATGGGCTATCCGGCGGGAGAGTCTTTAGTGGTGGCCTCGAACCTCGACGCAAGCGGCCCGGTCTCAGCATCTGTCTTCAGCGCTTAACTCAACCGGCACCAAGAGGATGCTGCATGTAAATATGAACCACGCCTTTTTTCGCGAGATCCTGGCGGCGCTGCCGCGCGGATCGCTGCCGATGGCGACGGCGGCGCAATTCCGGCGACGGAGAAAGATGGTCATTCGGTGTACCCGCCACATACCGAGTGAAGTCGCCTTCCACATTGCCCATTGAATTTGGACTCTGGCTGTCTTTATCTCCTCAACTCATCTCTGGTGCCTATTTTAACACAAAATGTTGGTTCAGGAGCACTGCCCAACACCACTATTTCCTCAGGCAACCACTCAAAGACTGCACGCCTCATTTCCACCCAGGGACATGGCTGCACTATATACTCAGAACAAGCTGGCCTGTCCTCAAACAAACTATTCATATTAATCTTTTGTATCTTCACATTGATGGTTCATGCCAGGGCCATATTTAAAATAGTCAGATGCATAGTACCATACAATTCTTAATAGTTCAAGTACCTACCATTTTATGTCTAAGTCAGTATATCCTGACCGAGTGATTCCTTTTCCATTCACTTGTATATCCATATTCCCCAATGTATATCTTAAGAGCCGCCTTTTTTAATACACTATAAATATATCAAAATTTCTTTAGCTTTTCTACAAAGAAATGTAATTTCACCTTTGAATTGTTTACTGGAAAGGGCTACTAATTTTGGCCTAAATTACAAATAAAGTGCTCATAGTTTATCACCAAAAGACCAAAGGACTGAAAAAAGTCATTCATCATGTCAAAGAATCAAACATTTTTAGCGACATAAAGGCTCCATAAATCACTATTCCTAAAAACCCCTATTCTATGCACAAATCAAGCCCTACAAAGGAGGGTTTATTGCATAAGGTACTTACAAACCTTAAATACTCCTGCCACCACCATAAACACCATGGAAATAGCCTACATAAGCTTTAGAAACTCACCACCCACCTTCATGCATGCTTTTGCATTGAACACCACCCTGAAACCATGCTTTCCATGAAGGAAACTTTGTATTTCTTGTATGATTTAGAATCCAATCAGATATTTATTGATTTCCCTATTCTTGTACACTCACAAATTGCTTAAAACATTCTAAAAACCTTCTATACATTCCATCCCACCAATCTCCTAAATCTACATTGGTGGGATGGTGAATTCAAGCCTTAAATGACCCTCAAAACCCTTGACTAGTTAATCTGACAGACCACAAAAACCTTGGATTTTAAATTTGATGGAAACTCTTCAAAACATCACTAGATTATTGTTAACACCCTGCATAAAGTGAACAAACAAATATATAGCTCGTGCAAAAACTGAATTCAAGAATGAAACACAATGAAAATAGGAACAAGGAACTTTATTTATTGAAAATGATTCAAGAATACAAAATCTATTCTTCTGCTTGCCTTTTACATGCTTGTATATATATTCCTAATCAAATAATTTCCTTTTGAAACTCCCTCATCAAGTGAAACTACCTAAACTTCCTTGTGACTTTTAATATTCCATGCTTCTTTTCCTTTTTACAATTTTTCCCATCTTTAGCAACATTTGGAAATCTTTTTATTTTATGACCACCTAAGGACCTTAAATACAATGAAGTAGGTCTTTATATGACCTTTACATGAATTTACAAATGGGCATTCAATCTAGAAAAAAAAATTCCCATGAGAGGCAACTAGTAACCTAGGTGCTCCTGCACCAGTTAGTAGTTAGAAAAAATGCCTCGAAGAAATGTGGTCTCATGGTGATGGAATTACATTCCATCACCACATGAGACCACATTTCTTTGAGGAATTTCTTCAAATTTCTCAAGACCTTTCCTATGATACCACATTTTTCATACATGTTCACCAAAGCATTTTATCAAACTACTAACTTCCTTGCGGTTGCTACTATGGCTAAAAGCCTAAAATAGGTGCTTTCCAACAAACTATATGGATGCTTGGAAAAATATCTATCAAAGCATAATAGTAAGCAATAATACCATAGAGAAAGCAATGAACATTTTGAAAAAATTCCTAGAAGAAATGTGGTCTTATGGTGATGGAATGCCATGACGTGCATTTGTTTGTAATGGCATGCCATCACCATGAGACCCCATTTCTTTTGAGGCATTTTTTCAAACAATTCACAACCTTCTTTATGCCACTATAGTTATCGGGACATAAGTCAGCAAAGTATTTGAGAATCAGTCGGTTCAATCAATTTGCTGCCAGGGAAAATCCTAAAGCACGCCCTTTCTCAACAAGATAAGTGGATAGGGAAAATAGTAAAGTATTGATAATCGTGAAATATATAGTCTAATACTTATACTCAAAATTTTGTTCATTAGATATCATACATTATAAGTCATGACGTGGATCGCTATTGTAACTTTTTTATGATTGAATAATTTGTTGTTTTATTTTCAGCTTTTGGTTGTGGAAACACCTCCAAATATTACAGGGCAATGATAATGTTTCATCCGCTATACAATCCCTCGGCTTTTGGCTCCAAAGGGGATTCTTCACTAAATTTCAATTACATTCTATTATATCGATGTTGAATTTAGTGAAAATCGTTCGGCCATTAATTTGTAGTTTAATTCCCATTTGATGGGTTTATATAGTATTTGAGAAGCCTCAACATCAAGTAAAATATTTTAATGGAGAGTGACTGCAGATACTGTAAGGATTATTAGTTTGTTGAGTATCATTTTATAATGTAATTTTGGTATATTAATGTTTCTATTTCTTTAAATGTATAAAGCTAAAATCACTAGGTGTCGTTAAACTCTAGAGGGAGCATCGTGAGCACTCCTGAGCATGTAGAAAATAGGATGTATGACGCCATTTAATCACAAACAAAGGGGAAAGAATCTCTGGGCTCTGCATGAGAAACAGAATTCCTGATTCTAGAGCCCTTGTTGTATGCCTATAGACATGGCAAGCACTTTGTGCAATATTACTCTTTGCATTGGATAAGCATTTTGGCCATTGTATGCCTATATGGAATTCTCGTAAGCCTATATGGCTATTTTGTAACTATATCTTATACTTATATCGACATATATTGATGTATGCGTACATGGCTATTTGGTTGGAAGTGTTTTGAATTGAATTCACCCATGAACTAAGAGTCTTTTGAACTTTCTGGGATCTAAATTCATCAAGTATTATATATTTTATAGTTAATTTTCTATAAACGGGTCTGATTAGGCAAATTCAAGGGTTTTGAGGGCATAAAATGTGTTTTTAACTCATTCCACCTATTGTGTACATTGTGGCTCAGTGGAATGAGGCTATTAGGCTATGTTAGGATGGTAGGAAAAAAAATTTGTGTAGGGAGAAGGAATTGAGAGAGTTATAAGTGTTGTCCCTGGGTGTTTTGAGTGAATTAGTGTGTGAAAATGGTGGTTTGAAGTAGTGTTTTGTTGAAATCTAGGTGTTCAAAGTTTGGTGAAGGTTTGGGAAGCCTAAGCAGGAATAAAATGATGTGTTGGAGGCTTTGGTACTCAGAGGAGAGGTTTGGAGAGTATTTTTCCATAAAAACCTCATGTGTTTGTGCATAGGCAACCCTAGAATAAGGGTTTCTTTCTTTGGCATTTAGATTATAGTTTTTGGAGCCAAAAATTGTTGATTTAGATGTTTTGAGATCTGTCAAGAGACCGTCGCCTAAGTTTTGTGGGAGGCAGCTAGGTTGGAGGGTACTTCCTTTGTAAACTAGGCCCTTAAGTGGCGATGAAAATTTAAAAAAAATAGAGTTAAACAACTTGACATAAAAATTTGAATAAGTTATCTATATTATTTCAAAAATATGTAAGAATAGAATTTGTAGAAAATTGAATTTAGTTTCTAAACTACTAGGTTTTATTTGGAAAAAATCTATTTGGTAGGTAAAATTTGAAATTTAAATGTAGTAGTAATTCTAAATTTCTTTGGAAAAAAAATATAGGTGTCTGCCTCCAACCAATTCTAACCACAATAAAAATGATAAATATTTTTTGTGGATTTTAAGTATATAAGTAGAGGGAATCTGTTTTGATGTGGATGTATATTTTTAGTAATTTTTTCCAAGTAAATAATTAATTATGGGAATTTTTAATTTTAAAAAAAAATATAAAACTCAGAGTCCGGACTAATTAACTTATCAAAACTTGCTGAAATTCAATAATTTTTTTAATCCTATAGTATGTGAATCATAGAATGTAGACTCATGTTTCTGCATTCAAAATGTATACCGCTTGGAAAGCTAGATGTTTTCAATCACCAATACTAGGACTTTAGTCGTAATTCAAATAGAAAATGAATAATAATTATTTATTAAATTCAAAGTAAAGAATAATTTATGAGAATCTCCTTTAAAAACCCTTTTTGTTTTATCAATTTTGGGTAAAAAAAGGTCGTCAACCACATACCCATCATATCACCACTTTTTGGCCCATCATGACCTTGCACATACCTTGGTCCAAGGTGACCTAAGTAGATTTTGAGATATGTTTTGATTCAGGTTAAAGGGTATCCGAAAACCATATTGATCTATGGGTTTGAGCAGGATCTTTGGGGATATCCTCTGTTTTCAGTGTTTGGACACCTACAAGAGTATTGTGAAAGAATAGTGAAAACCCATTGAGATAGGGTTTGGGAAATTGGAAAAGTGATTAGTTAAGTTTAGATTGAGGTGGCTTCACTAAAGACCTCCCTGCTCTGCATCAATCTTCCTACACTTGCATTGTTCTAACCTAATTTTTACCATGTAATACTCCTTAGTGTACTTTATTGCATATATCTCTTATAAAATATTATGTATCTCCCACAACAAATCCAACTAGTAATTGGTTAAAATAAACTTAGACTTTAACTTTTACACCATCTAGTCCCACTGTGTAATGTTAGACTTCCTCATTCTATATATTTCTAACTAAACTTCCTTCTACCATATCATTGCATGGCCTTTGAATTTGGTTTGTACAAATTTGACCTAGCTTGGGTTCATAACACGCTCATACACAAAATATTCCTCCAAAATTGTGATCCAATATATATAAACTCCTTAGGATATAAATTTATATAGTAGTTTGGTATTTCCACACTCATCCATTTATCAACATTGTAAATAGATTTAATATCATTCTCTCCTCCTTATCATCTTCACTTCCAACCAATTCTATAGGATCTACATCCAATTCTTCATCATAACTCTCTTTGGCCATAGGATTATGGTTCCCTTAGTGAAATTTCTCTAGTTTATTCAATTAATTGTAAATTTTCTTCACTATATCATACAACACCTTATCATGGTATTATTTAAAGTTAAAACTTATCTAGAATTATTCCTCTAGAAAATTTAGTCTTCCTACTACAACCAACCAAGATGTTATAGGATATATTCCTCGTCCTCCTCAATCCAAATTTATCAACCATATCCATAGATACTAGATTGTATAGGTTGTGCTATCTATCACCAAATCACAATATTTACCACTTACCCAACATTAGGTCCTAAATAGATTTTTCTTATGTTTTAGTTCAACCCTCCTATCACATGTTAGTTCCCTCCAAAAGAAATAACAAATCCGGGCCATGTTCTTATTCCCTCTTCAAATTGGTGAACCTTTCATCACTAAATTCAACTCTTGCACAAGCTTATATGCACTATCCTCAAAATTTAAAAACTTTGTATCTTTCCTTGCCACACTTCAAATAGGTTCCTCTAAATAATTTATCCCTTCTTGCACATCCTCTTCTATCCTACTCATAATATCCTCCATGCTCCCCATAACCCTCTCTATGGTAGGTATCTTCTACTCCTTCATCTTTGTATTAACTTCCACCATCATCTATACCCTTGTGGTAGCTATTGCAATCATTTTATTTATGGTTATGATAGCCCACCCCATCTTATTTCTCTTTGTATTAGTAGTTACCCCTTCCTTGAGCTCAGGATTACTCCCTTTTCACTTCGCCTCATCTACTTGTTCTATTTCTTCTCTTCTCTTCCTCTCTAGGGGTTCCACCTATCCTCCTTCTAGATCAACTTATTTTCTACAGTGAGAGCCAATTAGTAGGCTTCCTCAAATTTTGGATAATCCACATTAACAATTACTCCTAGATGGGTTCCCTCAATCCATTAGTGTGCTTGCCCAGTTCCTCATTCCCTTCCTCACAATGTTCAAACCTAATTGTCACCCTGTAATACTCTTTAGGGTAATTTTTCATAGTCATCCCTCCCTATCGTAAATTGTGTAACTCCTTCAATATCTCCAATTGGTAATTTTCTTAAATAAACTTAGACTTTAAATTTTCCACCATCCAGTCCCGCTTTACAATGCTAGACTTCCCTATTCTATTTCCTTCTAGTTGAACTTCCTTACACCATATCATTGCATATTCTTTCAATTTTCTCTTTATAAATTTTCTTGGTCCACATTTAAAATATCCTCATACTCAAAATGTTCATCTAAAACTATGATCCAATCTATCAAATCCTTAGGATCCAAATGTTTAAAGTAGTTTGGTAAGTCCACCCTCATCCCTTTGCCAATGTTAGAAATGAATTTTAGCATTCTCTCTTCCTCACTTCCAT
>VDFB02118820.1:0-34718 GCA_007258455.2 Sequoia sempervirens
TTGAATGGCGAACTTGGGTTGAAAGTTGTATTAGTACGCCTCGTTTTTCTATTTTGGTAAATGGAAGCCCCCAAGGTTTCTTTGACTCATCTAAGGGGATTAGACAAGGTGACCCTATATCACCTTTTCTATTTATTATTCTTGCAGAGGTGTTAGGAAGGTTGATTTCCCGCAAGTGTAGTGAGGGTCAGTGGAAAGAAATTAAAATTGTGGAAGGTGTAGAACCCATATCGCGCCTCCAGTTTGTTGATGATACTTTTTTTATGGGGGATGCAACCTTAAGAGAAGCCCGGGTGATGAAAATCTCTCTCAATAAATATGGTTTGGCTTCAGGTCAATGCATCAATTGGCACAAATCAGAAATTTTCTTTTTTAACACTCCAATCCAAAGACAATCGGATATTTGCAGGATCCTTGGCATGAGGGTTGGAACCCTCCCGAATAAATATTTAGGCATCCCTCTCTTTGGGAGGGAAAATAGAGCAGGTATTTGGAAAGATCTAGTGGATTCATGCCTAAATCGAACGGATGGGTGGAAGAGCAAATGGCTCACTTCGGCTGGCAGAATTTTATTGCTTAAATTTGTCATCTCGGCTATTGCTATTTACTCAATGATGTGTTTAAAAATCCCAAAGAAAGTGATTAACTCTATTGGGCAGCGTATGAGAAAATTCTTTTGGAATGGGGCTAGTGATGAAGAAAAAATTCCGTTGCTTGCGTGGGATAAAATTTGTAGAGCTAAGGACAAAGGTGGGGCTGGTTTGAGAAATTGGCAGCTTTTGAATGAAGCTCTGGGTGCGAAATTGGTATGGAGTATGTATGCCAATCCAGACCTATTGTGGGTAAAAATTCTAAAAGAAAAATATCTAGATTCGAATGAAGATCATAGAATTTTTACAATTCACAATCCTCCAAAAGGCTCTGCAATCTAGAATTTCATAGTGTCTTGCAGGTCAGTGATTTTAAATCATCTCTCCTGGCAGCTTGGTAATGGTTTAAAGGCTAGCTTCTGGGAAGACTCATGGGATGGAATGCCAAACATTGGTGAAGATCTTGATATTTTGGTTCTTAAAAATCATTTCTCACAATTATGGGGAACCAAGGTTCGAGATTACATGGTTTTAAAACAGGGGCCTTTTGGTCAAGAATGGGTGTGGAAGGAGGTTTTGGGTGGGGGGCTTTCAAATCAGCAAATTCAGTGTATGCAGAGGATCTTTCAAGAATGAAAAGTTTTCATTTAAGAGAATGAGGATAAGATAGTTTGGTGTGGATCCTCCAATAGTTGTTATTCGGTTAAAATTGGTTATCAGCTTTTGGACTCCATGGAGAGAGAAGATTTTTGGGTGAAAAATTTATGTTGGAACAAGAACGTTCTTCCAAAAGTAGGCACCTTCGCATGGCTAGCTGTAAAGGGAAGAATTTTGACAGGCGATAGGAGGAAACAGTTAGGGTTTGTTGGCCCCTCGAAATGTGTGTTGTGTGACAAGGCCAAGGAATCGGTTGATCACTTGCTTATACAGTGTGAGATGGCAGCAAGTTGTTGAGATCTTGTGCGATAGAAACTGGGGTGGCAAAGTCCTTTACAAAGTACTTTAAAAGAGGTCTTTGAAACTTGGCCAAAGGTGTTGAAAAAATATTTTTTGTCAAGCATATGGATTGTAATGCCTTCTTTGGTGATTTGGGAGATTTGGAAAGAGAGAAGCAAGAGAATATTTGTGGAGAAAAGTGAAACCTTAAAAAGATTGCTTTGGCGCATTGATCATAGTATTGAAGAAGTGGTGAGCTCTGCAGCTTCCCACCCACATAATTTTTGCTACCCTTTCTCTTTGGAAGATAGTAGAATACAAAGGGCTTGGCCGGGTATTCGGATCAAAGCCTTGTCGGGGTTTGTGAAGAGTAAGTCAAGTAATGAAAGTAAAGATAAGGTTGTCTGGGAAAAACCTCTTAAAGTTCAAGGTGAATTTTGACAAAGCAGCCAGAGGCAACCCCAACCCTTCTGGAGCTAGTGTGATTTTTAGGGATCACCTGGGCAACACTATTGCCTATGCCGTAAAGAAATTAGAGTGTGGGACCAACAATGTGGCCGAAGCTAAAGCAATGTTATTAGCTGTCAATTTAGCTAAATTTTTTGGTATAAGAAAATTACATTTGGAAGGAGATTCCTTAATTATAACACAAGCAATTATTGATGCAGGGGCAAAGGCTTGGCACCTAAATTTTTTTGTTAAAGCTATTTCAAAAGAATTGGAATCCTTTGAAGATTTTCTTGTTAGTCATATCAAGAGGGAGGGGAATATGGAGGCAGACAGACTGTCTAAATGGGTAGTTTCTTTTAATGAGGATGCAAAGCTGGTAGTCGAGGATTTAAGGGGTGTTAGTTTGTAGCGGTTCGTGAATTGGCTAACTTGGAGAGGGATTATTTTTTGTCTAATGCTAATCCCATTGGTTGTGCGATATAGCTTCAAGTGATGGTTTGGTAGCGGATTTTGAAAAAAGTGGTGAAGTATGGAAGGTAGGAGTGTTAACGGTTATGAAGGCAATAATTTTCATTTTTTTCAAGTGGATGTCCTTTCAAGTGGGAGCGAGGACGATGTCAGGGGAGGTTCTTAATGCGAAGGATGAAGGTGACTGGCTAGCGTATGGGAAAATCTAGCTTAATCTCTCAAAATAGAAGAACCAAAAAATGTTGTAAGGTTGCAGCTAAGTGGGATGTTTTGTAAATGATGAAGACAAATGGGGAGTACGATGGATTTAATGGCAGGGATAGACAGGCTTTAAACCGCAAAAAGAATGAAAGTCTTTACCATTTTTAGCAAAGATATTTCAAGGAACTAACATTCGAGTGCATTCAAGGATGGAGGCGATGTGGGGGTTTTCAACCAGACTACAACAGAAAGGCTTCTTTGGTCCTCCGACTATGAAACGATTGAAGCAAGTGTTAAAATGTGTGCAAGATGAAGTGGTGGAAGCGGTGATGGAGACGTTAGGACCACATTTTTGGGAAGCAACACATAGAGGATGTCTGAATGCTGACATAGCATCGATGATATTTTTGTGGGCTTTAGAGTTGGGTGATGACGTAAAAGAAATAAGATGGGTGATGCTCATGCTATTTGAAGAAGAATTACTAGGAAATATGGAGTCCTTTCTAGAATGGGCAGTGTCAGGTGTAGGTTATGATGTATTGGAAGGCATAGAGGACATGGACGAGGCCACTGAGGAAGGGTTGATTCCATTCATAAGGTGGCGGAGGAGAACCAACAGAGAAGCCTATAAGTTGGAAATTTCAATGGCATGGGAGAAATTGAAATCAGCGTTGCGACGCCAGGAAGCTGCCAATTGATAGGAACCAGCAAGCGTGCCTCATCAATTTCCTCAAAAAAAGCATGGGGTGAGGGGGGCGAACGACGCAGCACGAGGGCAAGCAGAAATTATTAGCAAAGGACGAGGTAGCAGAGAATTTAGAAACATTTTTTGAAATTTTTTCTATTAAACACAGTGATTTGACACTTTTTGACTGAATGGAGGAGACAAGTTTAAACAGACGGAAGGATGCTCATGGTGAGCAATGCAAATCTGAATGTTCCTAAATATCCAAGGCTCCGAGGGCGTTCAAATTCAAAATATGTAAAGTTGTGTGATCATGGGGAGTTTTTGGTGGGTCACTCCCTATTAAAAAAATGGTGCGTTCGACAATATTTAGGTGTTGGGTCTAGTTTTTAATGATACAAATTATGTGTGTAATTAGGGTTTGGGTGAAATTTCAATATGCAACAAGTAGGTGAAGGGGGTTTTTTGGGGTGGTGAATGTTTTTTGCCTTAGAGGCCTCAAAGGAGCTATGATATCATAGTTTAGCATGTAATTTCTTTTTTATTATTATTAATAAAATAAAAACCTTTTACTGATAAAAAAAAATAATTAAATAAGTATAATATACATAAAAACCATATGTAAAATGTATTCTAATTAATCTTCATGACCATCTTATAATTACCTCACTTTCCTCAATCTACCTTTCCCCATCAAGTACTCCCCTTCGAATTTTTTAATGGAGTTGGGATCCCAAATGCAATCTACATGGATCTTTGCTGCAAAATTAGGAATATATTCACTAATGTACACCATGGTCTAGTATACCATATATCCCTCCACCATAGAACCCTCAGGATGTGCTCTTTGTCTAACAAAAGCCTTCAAAAATTTCAAGTACCTCTCAACCATCCACATTGACCTTGTGTGTACAGGTCCACACAATTCAATCTCCTCAACTTGGTGTATGAGGTAGTGTTCTTGCATTGAAAAATGTTGGAAGGTAAAAAAAATTTTTCATTTCACACATTAGACGAGGAATCTCTTCCAATAATTTATATCTTTTTATGGATTTCTTTAGATGACAACCGTCTACAAGTGATTCAAGGCACAAATATATTAACGAGATTTAACAAAAATATACAATATATTACATAACAAGTAAAACAAATGGAAATTATAAGATCTATACAATGAATTAAACAAATATCGCTACTTACCTCATGTATTTTCCAAGATCATATATAACTTGCTTGACATTGTTGTCGAAGTTGTCTAGGAGAGATAGAGGTAGAACGTACTGCAACAATTATAAAATGATCTTTTCATTATTTTTCCAAAAGTAGTAAACTTAATACACTAAAAAGTACATGTAGTATACAAGTGTATATAATATACCAGAATAATTACCTTAATGAAGGTATGTCAATCATGTGTTTTCATCCCTGACCCAAATTCACCTTTCTTTGCTATGATATTGTTTATGTTCGCAACAAATCCTATGGGAAATTGAATTTTTTGTATGACTTCTTTTATAGCATTGCTTTGTTCCTTCGTTAATAGCCAAGGAAGGGCACTTATATTAATTTGGTCTCCATCGCTATTCAATTAAATGACATTTTTCATTGCATGATTGACTTCCTGAATTTCACTACAAATTTTGACAATTTTTTCTTTGTCATGCCTTCCATCCAATATTTTCCATAACATTTCTATTATATTCTTTTCGATATGCATTGTATCAAACAAATGCACAATTTGTAGCTGCTCATAGTAGGGAAACCTACTAAATTGTCTGGGATAATTTTTCAGTCCCTGTGGAAGTCAGTCATTAATTCCTTGACGACCTTCATGAAGCATATAAGTTAAACAAATTAACAATGACAATCATTGTCAATTGCAACATGAGTAAACACAACACAATATAAAAATATAAATTCAAAACATATCATATATGATAGATAAAAAATTTGATCTGATATATAACCTTGACAATTAATTCTATTATATTCCAACTTCCATATACGCTGAGGTGTCATTCTTCTGTGGTTTTATTGTAGTCTCTTCTTTCCCATTGAAAAGATGTTTTTCAAAAGAGGTTTGATACTTATGATTTCTTGTGGGAGGAAGTGCCTATACTCATCAAACACCTACTTTCCTAAACTTGTTGAATGACGAGATTTCATCTTTGGTTAACAAATTCATATGCAAATTTTCCCTCTTTGTAAGACTTGGTAAGATCATATATATAATTGGATTAAATATGTCAATTTTTATAATTATATATAATGAATTATATTATTTTAAAAACATGCATGATATCTACTCATAAAATTAAATATTGTTAAAGTGCAAATTTGAACGCTATAACATACCACAAAAATGTGTTAGCCCTGAGGCATCATGAATTGTCCATACAAGCATTGCATGGAATTGAAATTGTCTTTGTCCTATTGGTCTAAAGACGTCATACATAGTGACACCATTCCATAACTTTACTAACTCGTCGATAAGAGGCTCAATATATACATTCATATCTTTAACTTGGTACTTACCTAGTTGAATGAACATAAACATTACATAATTATTATAACCATTTTACTGCAATATATATAAATTAATGTAAATGATTATTAAATAAAAAAAATGTAAGTCATTATGCAACAAATAAGACAAATGAGATGCTACTACGTTAAAGAAAATTGATGTAAAAAAATACCTGGAACAATCATTGACAACATTATGTGCTCCCTCTTTATTGACATCCATGGAGAAATGTTATTATTGATAACAAAAATAGGCCACACTGAGTAAATAGATCTCAACTCTCCAAATGGATTGACACCATCTGCTGCCAATGAAAGCCTAAGATTATGAGGTTCTTCTTTGAAGTGTGGCCATTTTTCCTCCATGTCCCTAAATGTAGAACCATCCGCAGGAATTTGAAGAATGTCATATCCACTTCTATTTTATGCATGGTAATCCATAAATTGCGCTAAGCTTTCACACCTAAATAATCGTTGCATACATGGAATAATGGGAATATAATGAAGAACCTTGTGAGGCACCTTTTTTGTTAGTTGATATGTTCGATATCTACTGATATGACATTCTGGGCATTTTGTTGCAAATTCATGTTGTTTATGATATATAATATGATAATTGGGACATGCATCTATTGCTTGATACTCCATTCCAATATCTTTCATAATGCCAAATAAATCTTGGTATGAGCAAGGTAAAATATTTGATGGTGGTAACAAAAATTCACCAATCAATCTACAACAAAAAAATAATTTGTTAATACAAAGAATTTTAATGATACATATTTCATCCTTTATTTACCAGTGATGAACTAACAACAATTAAAATAGATGAAAAAAAATGACATATATGGCATACTTTAACATCCGTGAGATTGCTATGTTGGATAAACCATTCATAACCTTCAAGTTCACCAACAACAATACAACAGAGAGAAGAGTTGTTTGGGAGCCTTCATTAAGGGGCTTGTATGCCTTCTTAAGTACAAGTAAATCATAAACATCATCAAATTCATCTCGATCATCATGATCAGCTGTGCCACTAAATGTGTCATGGATCAATGTATTTGTACCATCATCTTCAACTGTGTTTTCTGGCGCATGATCATCTTCTTCCATAGGATCATTAACTTCATCTTCGATATTCACAACTCCATGTTCTCCAATTCTGTAAAAGTTCACATTCTCTAGGCCATAATAACCAGTATTTATGTGCCCTAGGGTGCCCCCACCTTTAGTGGCAAGCACAATGGTAGACACAAATAAAACCATTTGTCACATCATGATTTTTTGCATATATAAAAATAAGTAAAATGATATAAACATTTAAGCAAATCTTAATCACTAAAACATTATAATGAACAACTTAACAATAAGGTTTGACGATAATCACAGCCCCCTTCAATGCACGCATGCCGCCTTGGCAATGTTTCAGCCAAGTACAGGATTAAAAGTCTTCATTTTTAAGCCCTTGGCAATTATTGTAAGGATAGCCAAAATTTCCCTTTCACTCTTTTCTTTCTAATCTAGCCCATTATTCTAAAGTAACAATTGTCTCTTCATTTTGTTCTAGACTAATATTATCTAACATGATTTTTCTTTACCAAGCTTGAATATTTAGATCTTTAAAAAAATATCAAACTCACACTCCAATAATTTTTAATCATAGATAGGCAACAAAATCTAAAAATTCTGATATTTTACACCAAAAAAATTCGACATGCAACCACCCTTGCAAAAGAGAAGATAGCCTGAAGTTAATGACCCCAAAAAACACTTTAAAATGGTAATTCCAGAACTTATTAAATTCTGATTTTACTATGATTTCCAACCGTTAGACTCCTAAAATTAGAATATTGAACTTGCACAACAAAATCTGGAACAGAAATTCTCAAAATGCACAAGTCTAAAAATGAAATCTGATGAGATGTTGCTTTAAAATATGATTTTCAAACTTGGAAGTACAAATTTGACTTCACAAATGAATTCTGGAAAAAGACAATGGCTATCCTCAACCTGGCGATATCTTCTTGAATTTTTTCTGATTTTTCCCAAGAAAATCATCCTTAGTTCTCCACAAACTATCGCAAGTAGAGAAAATTCCCAAGTATAGAAAAACATTGTTGCAATAAATAGGCGAACTCACTTTTATTTATGTCGACCACAAATTGATTTTTTTTTTCTGATTTTGCATGTTCATCAAAATTTTGACTACTAATCAGTTCACAAAACTTTGATCAAATGGGGATACAAATTTTAAAAAAAATGAAAATTACACATCAACCTCGGACAATACATCACCATACATCTTCATCGGAATTTCACAACCTTTGGTACTAAATGAGTTAGTAGAGGGTAGAGAGATAGAATTAGGCTTCATGGCAGAGAGAGTAGCAATGGTTAGGGGTAGAGGGTAGAGGGGAGTAGAGACAGGGAGGAGTGGAGTGAGAGAGGGGAGGGTCTTAGCTGCAGTGCAGGAGAGAGAGAGAGAGACTAGGCTTCATGGCTTCATGGGCAGAGGGTAGAGGGAGAGAGATAGGAGGAGTGTGAGGAGAGAGAGGTGAGCTGAGAGGTGAGGGTAGGAGGGAGAGATGAGAGAGAGAGTGGCAGGAGGATAGAGTGGGGCATATGGGCTAAGGCAGAAGGTAGAGGGAGAGAGATAAAACTAGGTTTATGGGTTGAAGGTATAAGGTTAATGTCATAACCCCCCTTGATGTAATCACTTTTGCTCAATTAATAAGTATATAATTCTTGATTATTTATTTTTTTAAATATTATTGTGAAATTATTTATAGGTAGCTGGTATGTATAAGTTGTAAATGAAATGTTTTGAAATGTGCATTAATTAATTAAATGTAGATGAAATGTTTATCAATAATAAATTAATAATTGAATTTAATAAGCCTTATTCGAATAATAGAAATCTTAAATAATAAATCCTTAATATAGATACACTTTATATGTGTATTTCTACAAACATTCGTAGTGGTTAATAAAGAACTTAAACAAATCGAAAATGTGTGTTGGTCGTTACTTCCCTCAAGCGGCGCGCACAGGGTTTCGTCCAAAGGGCACGCATCGGGCGAGTTGCCAAGAGACGTTGCTGGAAAATGTGTCTTCTCAGACAGAACGACGCCTTGAAGATGACTCTCCACTCTCCTTATAACCCGTGGCGTGTGCAGCTTGCAAGCTACGGATCTTAAAAAAGAGAAATACGAGTTCGCGGATATAGCCAGCGCCTTGCTACGGGCACAGCCGATAGAAACGCGGGATTACCAGTTGCGTGGGCGGCCCAGACAGGTGTGTATAAGCTATTTTCGAACCAGAAGAATTAAGTGTGCACAATTATTGTCATTATAATTTAAGTATGACCAAACACTGCCTAACAAGAATGACGCAATCACTAGCATAATATGTTAAATAGATTTGGGAATGCATATAATATAAATGTTAAGGGACCAGCGTTGTATTTAGCATAAATGATATTGGCTGTAGTTATCTCATGAAATCTTAGATGAGGAATAGAGTAGATTGTTGCAATCTGTATATGTAATATCATCAAATTATGGACTCTTCCTCTCTTTCAGTCATAAGGGCAGGGAATTGAATACACATTGAGTAGTGCAGATGACTAGGATCCCTTCAAGGTAGGCCACCTTCTGTAGACAAACTGCGGTCTGTCACAGGGGGCCGAGAGGGTCATTACAACGGGCGTTTGTTGGCCGCTCTCGGGCTGAGAAGGTTATCACTAAGGGCACTCTCTTGTGTATTCACTTCCCCTTCACCTCTGAATGTTGGAGCAAAGAGGGATAATTTGAAAGTGTTCTACAAATAATTAATCTATTCAAATAAAATAAATGTGTACTTGGGTTACTATTCTTATTTTATGCTGTATTAATTTCTGTGTACTTTGATCACTTTTCTTATTTTATGAAATATTGACTTTCATAGGACAATTCTTGAATATTAAAAAAAGGGGAACATTACAATTGGTATCAGAGCCCCTTTCCTGCCACCCTGTGGGATTAGTACATGAAAGTCTATCACAGAAGGAATATTAAGCCTACTGACATTATGGGTGAACAAGTGGGAAATGAACTTAGAACTCTCATGGAAAACAATGAACGAAAAACTCAAGCACTAATAGAACAAAACGAAAAAACAAGTCAAGCACTACTTCAAGCCCTGCAAGATATGAATGTCACTATGAATAACCTCAAAAATAACAGTTCAAATAGTAGGGACACAAATTCAAACCATTCTGAAAATAATAATAACAATGCTTCCTCAAATCGAAGGATTCAAAGACCAAATTTCCTACCGGGAAAGGAGACCTTGATGGAAGGAGAAACTAATCCTCCAGTGCACAATGCAGAGGATATAGTTGCAGCATACGCAAGATTGGATCCCGACATAAGAGAAATTATATCTTTTAGGAATTTCTTAGAAGCCAAAAAGCTAGAAACCCCCCAAAAAGAGGGTAGGCAATCAAGTAAGGACTTAAAACAAAAAGTTAACAAATTGACCCTACCAAACTTTGATGGGTCAAATAAAATCACAGCGTACTCTTGGATACAAAAGTTAAACACCTATCTAAATCTAAGTCCTATGACCGAAGAAGATGCGGTGCAATTTGCTATATTACATCTAGAAGGGTTGGCCCACGAATGGTGGCTCCATGGTACCCTCACACAAGGTCATGACAGTAAAATTTCATATGAGGAATTTACTCAAAAACTCATTAAAAGATTTGATAGGAAGCACCCTCAAAAGGACTTCAAGGAATTAACTCTCTTAAGGCAGCGAGGATCTATTGAAGATTACATTTCTGAATTTCAACAAGTTTCTGTAAGGGTAAATGGGCTTGACGAAGACCGTCTTACCTACCTTTTTGTGGAAGGGCTAAAAGATTCCATTAGAAGATTAGTGAGTGCCTTAAAACCCAACTCTCTTGATGATGCCATCGATAAAGCACTCATGTTAGAAGATACACCCACCCATGAGAAGGCATCAAAGCATTTCACTTACAAGAAAGATAAGCACATAAGGCACCTTCCTAATAACAAGAGAGAAGAACTACGTAGGAAGAACTTATGTTATACCTGCAATCAGAAATGGGAGCAGGGTCATGTGTGTAAAAAGGGAAAATTGGAGGAGGAAAAGGAAAGGCTCATGAAAGAAGGGCTATGCCTTAAATGCAAAGATAAGTGGTATAGAGGGCACAAGTGTGGGAAGAGAAGCCAAGCTCACAACATGGGAGCCCTATCCGATGATGAAGATTGGGAAAACCAAACAAGTCCAAGGAACGAAGAACTAGAGAGACCTAATAAAAAAACAAGGTACAATGACGAGGAAAAGGGAACCTTGGCAGCAATTTCGAGAGCCTCAAAACATCACCCCTTCCGAATTAAGAGTGTCATCACGGGAAAAAGAGTAACTGCTCTTATGGATAGTGGAGCAACCCACAATTTTATTGACCAAAGTTTAGCATCCCGACTAAAGCTAAAAACTCAAGACTTTAAGGGCTTTCAAGTAGCCCTAGCTGATGGTTCCACCACCTCCTGCAACCAAAGGATTCCCCAACTAGACATAATCTTGGGACACCATCCCACTAAAGAAGACTTCTATGTGGTCAACCTAGGTGATACAGATGTTATACTTGGCACCCCTTGGATACACTCCTTGGGGCGGTTCTCCCTAGACCTCCCCAAGTTGGAGCTATGCTTTACACGCAATGGAGAGGAAGTACTCCTCAAAGGACAGGCTGATGGATCACCAAAAATGGTCTCATCCAAGAAAATGGAAAAAATTGTAAGGTAAGATTAATATCAACTTCAAAAGAATATATAATTGTTGTAAATAGCTTTACCATATTCCTAAAATTTCAGTTTACTTGATGTCTAGAAAGGGGCAAGGAGAATGGGTGGCGCAATGTATGATACTCGATAAATCTGCTTCTCAACAGAAGAACATCCACATTGACATTAAGCCTATCATTAAAAATCACAAGAGAGTCTTTGAGGACATACCTCCCGGGTTACCCCCGAAGAGAGGGTTTGAGCACACTATAGAACTTGAAGAGGGAGCAAGGCCCGTTATTACAGTACCTTACCGTCACCCAAGAGGGTATAAGGAAGAAATTGAAAAAGCCATAAAGGAATTATTAGAAATGGGGCACATTCAGCCTAGTTCCAGCCCCTTTGCTTCTTCAGTGGTGCTAGTAAAAAAGAAAGATGGCTCAATGAGAATGTGCATAGACTATCGGGCACTTAATAAGAAAACCATTAAGAATCGGTATCCAATTCCACGGGTGGATGAATTGATAGATGAACTTCATGGTGCAGTATACTTTTCAAAGATAGATCTTCGTTCAGGGTATCTTCAAATAAGGGTAAAAGCAGAAGATGTTCACAAAACAGCTTTTAGGTGTCATTTTGGGCATTTTGAGTTTCTAGTCCTTCCATTTGGCCTTACTAATGCCCCGGCTACATTCCAATCTTGCATGAACCATGTTTTCCGGGGACAGCTGAGGAAATTCCTACTTGTATTTTTTGATGACATATTAATTTTCAGCAAAACATGGGAAGAACATTTAAAGCACATAAATGAAGTTTTGGGAATACTCGAGCAAAATTCCTTGTTTGCTAAAATGTCTAAATGCGAATTTGGGATGAAAGAAATTTTGTATCTGGGCCATAAGATTAGTGCAGAGGGAGTAAGAGTTGATGAAGAAAAAATAGAAGCCATTAAGAGTTGGCCCAAACCCAGGACCCTTACGCACCTTAGGGGTTTCCTTGGTCTTTGTAGCTACTATCGAAGATTTGTGAAGGGGTTTTCAAAGTTAACTTCCCCTCTAACTGATTTAACCAAAAAGGGGGCCTTTTCATGGACAGAAGCAGCTCAATCAGCCTTCGAGAAGCTTAAAGAGATTATGAGTTCATGCCCCGTTTTGGCCATACCAGATTTTTCTTCGCCTTTTGAGCTTTATTGTGATGCCTCAGGAGAAGGCATTGGTGCAGTACTTATGCAAAACAAGCATCCCATAGCCTTTGAAAGCAGGAAACTTAAGGAATCTGAGAAACTCTATTCGGTCTATGATAAAGAAATGTTAGCAATCATGCATGCATTAGACAAATTTAGGCAATATCTTATTTGTGGAAGATTTACCGTAAAAACCGATCACAACAGTTTGAGATTCTTCCTTAATCAAAAAGATCTAAATAATAGACAACAGAAATGGGTAAGTAAGATACAGGCATATAACTTTGATATTGAATACATGAAAGGAAAGAACAATGTCGTAGCAGACGCTCTCTCCAGAAGACCTCATTTAGGAACACTAACTATGATATCTCCAGAATGGAAGGCATCTGTGATCTCAGAATATGTAAAAAATGATTTCTCAAGCAATATCTTGGAAGGGAAGGTACAGGATGAGAATTATAAGGTGGTAGATGAACTCATCTTTTATAAGAATAGGGTATATCTCGTTCCGGGATCAAAAATCAAGGCTGCAATTTTAAAAGATTATCATGACAATCCTTTGGTAGGGCATCAAGGTTTTTTCAAAACTTACAAGAAGATTAGAGAAAGATTTTCATGGAAGGGATTAAAAAGGGATGTACTAAAATATACCAATGAATGCATGGCATGTCAAAGGAATAAAGGCGAGCATGTGTTTCCAGCAGGGTTACTTCAACCTTTACCCATACCCAACCAAAAATGGGAAAGCATTTCTATGGATTTCATAACCGGTTTACCCAAAGTCCAGAACAAGGATTGCATTTATGTGGTAGTGGATCGGTTAACTAAGTATGCTCATTTTATGGCTATATCTTCTGATCTCAGAGCCCCTCAGGTTGCCGATATTTTTTTCAAAGAAATTTTTAGATTGCATGGTCTGCCCAAGAACATTGTAAGTGATAGAGATAGCCGCTTCCTCAGCTTATTTTGGAAAGAATTGTTCAGATTGGCAGGAACCTCATTGACGCCCAGTACCAGCTATCACCCGCAAACCGATGGGCAAACGGAAATTGTCAACAAATGGTTGGAAGGGTATTTAAGGAATTATGTTTCAGGTCATCAACAAGCCTGGCTCAAATGGTTGCACTTGGGAGAATATTGCTATAACACTACTCATCATATGTCCATCGGTATGAGTCCTTTCCGAGCGTTATACGGATATGAGGCCACTTCCTTTGGGGATTTGATTTATACGGAAAGTCAGGTGCCGGCAGCTAAAGATTTTGCACAGCAAAATATAGATATTATGAATGAACTTAAGGATAATTTGTGTCAAGCACAAAATCAACAAAAATTGTATGCGGATAAGAGAAGAACAGAACGAACCTTCGAAGTAGGAGATTTAGTCTTCTTGAGACTGCAACCATACAAACAATCTTCCATCAAAGTCAGTGGTAAAGAAAAACTTAAGCCACGATTTTTTGGACCTTATAAAGTTTTGAGAAGGATAGGGGAAGTAGCTTATGAACTAGAACTGCCTTTGCAAAGTAGAATCCACAATGTGTTCCATGTTTCCAGACTCAAGAAAGTGTTAGGACAACACATTACTCCCAGTATAGAGTTATCACCATTAGACAATGAAGGGAAATTGATCCTAGAACCAGAACTTGTTCTGGATATGCGCGAAAGAAGATTAAGGAACAGGATTATTCAAGAATGCTTGGTTAAGTGGAAAGGATTGCCCACCGAAGACGCTACGTGGGAAGGCATTGAGATCAAGGATCATCCTAACCTAAAAATTGCTTGAGGACAAGCAAACTTAGGAAGGGAGGACTGTCATAACCCCCCTTGATGTAATCACTTTTGCTCAATTAATAAGTATATAATTCTTGATTATTTATTTTTTTAATAAATATTATTGTGAAATTATTTATAGGTAGCTGGTATGTATAAATTGTAAATGAAATGTTTTGAAATGTGCATTAATTAATTAAATGAAGATGAAATGTTTATCAATAATAAATTATTAATTGAACTTAATAATCCTTATTCGAATAATAGAAATCTTAAATAATAAAACCTTAATATAGATACACTTTATATGTGTATTTCTACAAATACACATATAAAGAACTTCAACAAATCGAAAATATGTGTTGGAACTTCAACAAATCGAAAATATGTGTTGTCAGCCACTTCCTTCAAACAATACAAGACAAAGCCTCTCTCTTCTCTTCTTCATTCAAAGGGCACGATTACGAAAGTGGCCAAGAGAGACGCTGTCGAAAATGCGCCTTTTCTCGCATAACGTCAGCCAAGATGACTCTCCACCTCTTTATAAACCATGGCGGTGTAGCTCTATGTGACTCGAGGAAAAGAGGAAAAATACGAAGTTCGGTGGATATATAGCCAAATACTTGCTACACGGCAATGCCTCGAGAAACACCTGATTACCAGCATACCAACAAAAAGCGATAAGCCAGTGTCGAACTTAAGAATTATGCGCACAGCTATTGTCATTGTAATTTGGCATGACCAAACACCGCTTCTAATAAGAAGGATCTAATCAATCGCATAATATATGTTCGTGATTTGGAAATTCCATATAATATAAACGCTATGGACCAAACAAGGTTATTTAGCATAAATAATATTGGCTGTAGTTATCTTATGAAATGTTAGATGAGGAATAGAGTAGATTGTTGCAATCTGTATATGTAATATCATCAAGTTATAGACTCTCTCTCTCTTTCAGTCAAAAGGGCAGGGAATTGAATACACATTGAGTAGTGCAGATGACTAGGATCCCTTCAAGGTAGGCCACCTTCTGTAGGCAAACTGCGGTCTGTCACAGGGGGCCGAGAGGGTCATTACAACGGGCGTTTGTTGGCCGCTCTCGGGCCGAGAAGGTTATCACTAAGGGCACTCTCTTGTGTATTCACTTCCCCTTCACCTATGAATGTTGGAGCAAAGGAGGAATAATTTTAAAAGGGTTCTACAAATCATTAATCTATTCAAATAAAATAAATGTGTACTTGGGTTACTATTCTTACTTTATGCTGTATTAATTTCAATCAAATAAATGTGTACTTTGATCATTTTTTTCTTATTTTATTAAATTTTGAATGTATAGGACAATCTGTACCAAAAGGGGAACATTACAGCTTAAGGAGAGGGGAGAGGGGAGAGACATAGGAGTGAGAGGGAGGGAATTGAGAGAGGGAGAGGGGGTAGGAGAGAGAGAGAGATAGAGAGAGGGTATAAGGGTTAAGGGTAGAGGGAAAGAGATAGGAGTGAGTGAGTGAGAGAGAGGGAGTTGAGAGAGGTAGAGGGGGTACGAGGGAGAGACAAGAGAGAGAGAGAGAGGGTAGAGGGTAGATGGGAGAGATAGAATTAGGGTTTAAGGGTTGAGGGTATAAGGGTAGAGGGTAGAGGGTAGAGGGGAGAGAGAAAGGAGGAGGAGGATAGAGAGGGAGCTGAGAGAGGGAGATGGGGTAGGAGGGAGACGAGAGAGAGAGAGAGAGGGAGGAGGAGAGAGATGAGGATACAAGGGTTAGGGTAGAGGGTAGAGGGAAGAGAGATAGAATTAAGGTTTAAGGGTTGAGGGTATAAGGGTTAAGGGTAGAGGGTAGAGGGGAGAGAGATAGGAGTGAGTGAGGGTATAAGGGTTAAGGGTAGAGGGTAGAGGGGAGAGAGATAGAATTAGGGTATATAGGGTATAGACAAAGAGAGAAAAGAAATCTATAAAAAAACCAACTTTCTCATAATGCGAGTGTGTTTTGAAGAAGTAGAGACATGACCGTTTTTAGCAAGAAATAACGCACTCACATTATAACGCGAGCGCATTATAAGTGGGTTTTTAATAAACCCCAGCTTTCTTGAGCCTATAAGGGCATTTGATGAGGGTTTTGTTGTTTGATGTTATCTTGAAATTGTTAAACTATAAAACTAGAAGATTTGAAGGTTTTGAGACTTGATACACTTCTGCCTGAGGTTATTTTATGGTTTGGAGTTGATTTCTTGATAGTTGCTTCACAAAATTGACCTAATTTGAGGCACTTTCTAGCTGACAGTTTATTGTTCTTAGAAACTTTCCAAAATAACCTCTTCAAAGCTTTTGTTATGTATTAGTAGATCAAATGTAATTCTAAATATGTATTGGGTCTATGGAAAAACAAAGAGATTGAAAAAAAATCACAAAACAAGCAAACTACGCTGTCCACACGACCAATCAGGCCAAATTAACAAAGCAACCCCCCTTTATTCTTCCTATCACATGCAAACCACCATTGCAAAACATTAACCAGTCTGCCAAACCACCAATTCCTCCACTTTTAGGGCGTGATAAGCCCTCTAACATAACAAATCCCAAAACCCTCTTCTTTCACAAGTTAGGCAAGGGTTTATTGAAAACCCATACTCCAAACCTTCCCATAGTCAACCAAAGCCTGAAACACCTTCAAAAAGGTCTACACAAGCTTAAAATTTCAAGAGATATTGCTGCCCCCAAATATTTCTTCAAACCCTACCACTAAACCACCATTTTCCACTAAAAAATGCACCATTTGACACCTAGGGAATCACCTAAAAACCCTCTATTCGCCTCCCTTGCACACAAAAATTTTCACACATGTTTTATAACCCTAACTAAGCCTTTCCACTAAGTTACAGAAGCATACAGTGGGTGGAAAGCTTAATATGACATTTTAATGCAGTCAAAACCCTTAAAATAGGGTATACTGACCGACCCTCAGTAATTAGCTTCTAAAATACAAAAAATCACTTGAAATCCAACCAAACCAAAACTAAAATGGATTTAAGTTTGTTTCCCACAAATTCCATCCAAAAGAGAACACAATCACCCTGTACGGAACCGTACAACTCAAGGAAACATCAAATTTCTTGTAAAAATACATAAAAATGCAAGGAAACAATGAATTTTATTGATCTTCTTCTAAGTACATGGTACGTTTATGCTAGAAATGGTCCTCTTTCACACCCAAACATGTGGAATCACTCCAAGCTACGTTCAACCGACTCGATCCCTCAAGGGTCCAAAGTGCAAAAGGGCAGCAATCTTTGACGGGGTATTCCTCAGAAACCATGGCGCTTACAAAATCTTTGTCTGAGCCTACGAGATCATGTTGGGCCCCTCTACAATAACCTCTCTCAGTTTTTGTTATCTTGGAGTGGTTTTCCCGTGGTGTCTAGTTTTCACTTGATAGAAAAAGTGTCAAATGCAAACGATGCAAAGTTGCAAAGTGGTGCAACTTTCATTTTGCAACTCGTGTGACCAAACGAATTATTCCAACACATCTAAATAGGTATATTTACACTAGGCATGGTCCTCTTTCAGGCCTAAACATGCAGAATCACTCTGAGCTACATTCAACTAAATTGATCCCTTAAGAGTCCAAAGTGCAAAATGGCTACAAACTTCAACATGTTGTTACTTGGATATTGTGATGCTTAGAAACTTCTCGTCTGATCCTATGGGATTGCGTTGGGCCCCCCTACAGAAACCTCTCATTTTTTGCTATCTTGGAGGAATTTTCCTGTGGTGGCAGATTTTCACTTGGAGAAAAAGTTGTCAAATGCAAGTAGTTGAAAGTTGCAAAGTGGTGCAACTTTCGTTCTACAACTCGTGTAACTAAACAGAATGTTCCAATGCATCCAAATAGGTATTTTTACGCTAGAAATGGTCCTCTTTCGCACCCAAACAAGTGGAGTCACTCTGAGCTACATTCAACTTGATCGATCCCTTAAGCGTCCAAAGTGCAAAATGACTGCAAACTTCAGCATGTTGTTACTCAGATACCGTGATGCTTAGAAACTTCTTGTCTAATCCAATGAGATTGCGTTGGGCCCCTCTACAAAAACCTCTCTCAGTTTTTGCTATCTCGGAGGCATTTTCCCGTGGTGGCAGATTTTCACTTGGGGAAAAAGTTGTCAAATGCAAGTAGTTGAAAGTTGCAAAGTGGTGCAACTTTTGTTCTGTAACTCGTGTGACCAAATGGACTGTTCCAACATGTCCAAATAGGTATTTTTATGCTAGGAATAGTCCTCTTTAGCACCCAAACACGCGAAATTTCTCTGAGCTACGTTCAACCAGATCAATCCCTTAAGAGTCCAAATGCAAAATGGTGCAAACTTCAGCATGTTGTTACTCGGATACCATGATGCTTAGAAACTCCTCATCTAATCCTATTAGATTGTGTTGGGCCCCTCTACAATAACCTCTCTTAGTTTATGCTATCTCAGAGGCATTTTCCCATGGTGGTGAATTTTCACTTAGAGAAAAAGTTGTCAAATGTAAGTAGTTGAAAGTTGCAAAGTGGTCAAACTTTCGTTATGCAACTCGTGTGACCAAATAGAAAGTTCCAACACATATGAATAGGTTTGTTTACACTAGGCATGGTCCTCTTTCACACCCGAACAAGCGGAATCGCTCTGAGCTACGTTCAACCAGATTGATCCCTTAAGAGTCCAAAGTGCAAAATGGTTGCAAACTTCAACATGTTGTTACTCAGATACTGTGATGCTTAGAAACTTCTCATCTAATCCTATGGGATCATGTTGGACCCCTCTACAATAACCTCTCTTGGTTTTTGTTATCTTCGAGTGGTTTTCCCGTGGTGGCAAATTTTCACTTGATGGAAAAAGTGTCAAATGCAAGTGGTGCAACTTTTGTTCTGCAACTCGTGTGAACAAACAGACTGTTCCAATGCATCTGAATAGGTATTTTTATTCTAGGCATGGTCCTCTTTCACACCCAAACACGTAGAATCGCTCCAAGCTACGTTCAACCGGATCGATCCCTCAAGAGTCCAACGTGCAAAATGGCTGCAAACTTCAACATGTTGTTACTTAGATACCATGATGCTCAGAAACTTCTCATCTAATCCTATAGGATCGTGTTGGGCCCCTCTACAATAACCTATCTCAATTTTTGTTATCTTTGAGTCATTTTCTTGTGGTGTCCAGTTTTCACTTGATGGAAAAAAGTGTCAAATGCAAGCAGTGTAAAGTTGTAAAGTGGTGCAACTTTCATTTTGCAATTCATGTGACCAAAAAAACTGCTCCAATGCATCATGATATGTAGGTTTATGCTAGGCATGGTCCTCTTTTGCACCCAAACATGCGAAATTTCTCTGATCTACGTTCAACCGACTTGATCCCTTATGATAACATGCAAAACAATTGAAAAGAGAAACATACACACGAGGTTGAGAAGTATGAGTTTTCCACACAAAAAGTGTATGATCATTGGTGCAGAGCACCTTGTTCCTCCATTTGATGAAATAGGTCTAGTTCAGTGGTTTTAGTCATGATAGTGTCAAATAAGGCCATGATAGGCCATTTTGTAATCTTTCTTTTAGTTTTGAGTTAGTGTGGGGTCATTTGAGTCAATTATGTAAGTACAATAGGGAGTAGGAATAAGAAAATAGCATTGGTAAAGGCATTGGAAGAGATTAGTAATGATGCCCTTGTTGAAAATTCAGAATTTAGGCCTTAAAAGCAAGGCTAGATGAGGTGAAAAGAAGAAATTGCTTGAGAATAAGTTAGAATAGGTTGGAAATAGGGTGAGTTTGTGGAGTTTGATGTGTTCAAAAGGTTTGCAAGGACAAGGGAGGTCAAAAGTATTTTATGGCATGATGCCCTAGTTGGGAAAAGAGGGGTTTTGAATGAAAAAGAGAGGTTTGAGGGAGTAAAAGTGGGTAAAGTCAGGGGGCAACATAATTTGGTGGTCAATTAAGTTTGTACATGTAAAATGAAGAGTTTTGGAAGAGGTTTTGAGGTTGTATGAGGTCTGGATATGGGGTTTTCAACAAACCCTAATGAAATTTGAGAAAAGTGAGGGTTTAGAGGATAGTGGGGTTAGAGGGCCAATCACGCCCTAAAAATTATGGATTTTGTGGATTTGCAAACTGGTAAATGTTGCTCAATGGTGTTTTGCAATTGGAGGAGTGATTGAGAGGGTGTTTCTTTGTTAAATAGACTTATTTGGGGGTCTAGGACAACATTGAGTCCATTTCTTATTTGTATTATAAATTATAACTTGCTTTCTCCTGAGTCCATTTCCTATACAAGAAATAATATTGTAAAAAGTTGACATATAAATCTTTCGACGTGTTTATATGGTGACGGATCAAGAACATAACAATTCATTTTGCACTATCAGGATTATGTTGTGAAAATGTTTAAAGACTATTCAAGATAAATGTTTGTATTATAATGTGTCAAGAAGTTAACTACTTCATCTACTCTGAATATTATGTTTTGCAAGTGTTGTGAAGATTATGTATCCTTTGCTTAATTGAGTTGTTCCAATCAAAGGTTTAAATATATTGGAATCTTTTTATGAATCATTTCATGGAATACCAATTGAAAATGTGTTTTTTATTTTAGATAATGTTGTTTAGCATCAATCAATTAATATTCAAGACAAACTATGAAGGACAACAATGATCAAGGCTAGGGCTAACCAATTAATAAGTATACACATGAATAAGTCAAGCATTTACATGTGAATAAGGGAAGCACAAGTACTCAAAAACATGTAAGCTTTGAAGTATACACACAAATACATAGTATACACAAATTAATACAAATTATATGCATGAATACAAGGTATACACATGAAAACACGTAATTCGCAAAGTATACATTGGAACACATGTAAGTCACAAAGTATACACATAAGTTGTAAAGTATACACTTGAATACACATAACTCATATCTATTGAACAATGAATTTATAATACAAATATGAACAACATCGATAAAAAAGATTTCTATTAACCAAATAGCCATGTAGGCATACATCAATATATGTCGATGTAAGTATGAAACATAGGTACAAAATAGCCATATAGGCTTACGAGAATACCATATAGGCATACAATGTCAAATATATCCAATACAAAATATGTACAAAACTGCCATGTAGGCATACAACAAAGGGCTCTAGAATCAAAAGTAATTGCTCTCCATGCCCTCAAAATAAATTATTTCCATTTGCTTGTCGATCAGATGGTGATACATCTATCACTCGTTTATACTACGCTCGAGGAGTGCTCCTGCTGCTCCTAGTGTTTAGTTCTTGGTGAAGTTTTATCTGTTACAATAAGAAGTTAAGGCATTAATATATAGAAATTACATTATAAAAAATGATAAATTTAACAAAATAATCACTTACCACCATCTGATGATCACTCTCCACGAGGGAAATATTCACACGCCCATGTTGAGGCATGTTGAAGCCCTGTATAAACCATCCAAATAGAAATTAAACTATGAATCAATAATGGTTTGTTTTTTCAATAACATCTATAACAATGAATGTAAATTGAAATTTAGTAATTTGCCTCATACCTCCCCTGTCAGAGCCATCGAGGATTCTATAGCAAATGAAACACAAATCTCCATTGCCCTCATCACATTTTGAGGTGTTTATGCTTGCAACATCTGAAAATAAAACAACAAATTATTCAATCACAAAAACTACAATAGTGATCCACGCCATGACTTATAATGTATGAGATAATGAACAAAATTTTGAGTACTTATTAAACTATATATTTTTTAATATCATGCTTACTATTTTCCCTATCCATATCTTATTCAAAAGAAAATGTTTTTAGGCTTTTACCCATTGCAACAAGCTAGTAAACCATTTGATAAAATTCTTTCGTAGACATGTACGATAATTGTCGTGGCATGGAGAAGGCAGTGAACTGTTTGAAAAAATGCCTCAAAGAGATGGGGTCTTGTGGTGATGGAATGCCATTACAAAAAAATGCATGTCATGGCATTCCATCACCATAAGACTGCATTTCTTTCAGGCATTTTTTCAAACAATTCATTGCCTTCTCTATGGTATTATTGCTTACTATTATGCTTTGATAGAAATTTTTCCAAGCATCCATAGTTTATTGGAAAGCACCTATTTTAGGCTTTTAGCCATAGCAGCAAGGAAGTGAGTAGTTTGATCAAATGCTTTGGTACACATGTATGGAAAATGTGGTATCATAGAAAAGGTGGTGAGTTGTTTTAAGAAATGCCTCGAAGAAATGTAGTCTCATGGTGATGGAATGGCATTCCATCACCATGAGACTGTATTTCTTCAGGCATTTTTTCAAACTACTAATTGCCTTGTCTATGCTATTGCTTACTATTATTCTTTGATAGATTTTTTCCAAGCATCCATAGTTTGTTGGAAAGCACCTTTTTTAAGCTCTTAGCCATATCAGTGACGAAATGAACTATTTGATAAAATGCTTTGGTAGACAATGGAAAATGTGGTAGCATAGAAAAGGTGGTGAGCTGTTTGAAAAAGTGCCTCAAAGAAATTGGGTCTCATGGTGACGGACATCACCATGAGACCGCATTTCTTTGAGGCATTTTTTCAAAAACTCATTGTTGTGTCTATGCTATTGCTTACTATTATTCTTTCATTTATTCCTTCCAAGCATCCATAGCATAGACAAGGAAATGAACTGTTTGAAAAGATGTCGAGCAGTAAAAAGTGGTCTCATGGAATGCCATGACAAGCAAATGCAATTGGAAGCTACTCCTAGACTTACTACTTATGCTATGTGAAGTAATTGCATCATTGCTTATGTTGACTTTCTAAACAACTGTATTGCAGTTGAAATTTTGTCATATATCATCATCTAGTTATTAGTTATGGAATGCAAAGTAATGCTTTGAGTTTGAATGATGTACAATGCAATGTAATCAACGATATGAATATAAACTACACAAATCTATTAAATACAATTCATTAGTTAAACTCTTTATTTTATTACCTATGTGTAGGTTTGAGTAAATCCATTGGCACTAGGAGGTGTTCCCTCTAAACCTTCAATATTAGCCTATTCAACATCCAAAATCACATATTAAAATACCATTCGTAAAACAATGCTATTAACATGTAATAAATTTATAATTGTTTACTATTTACATACTCCACCGATAGGTGTACTACAGAAATAATTAGGTGTAGAGCCGGTGTATCCAGTCTCAACACTGTGACCCTACAATTTTATTAAAATCATAAAACTAAATTAGTTAATCTTGCATTTCAAAATCAAAATTTAATAAATTAAATTCAATGAACATGCTAACTTTTACTTGAGTATCAATGTCATACGCCTCATGCAAAATGTCAACTGCCTTCTCCATCTCCATAGTTGCAGACAGATCCTGCGTAGCAGCCTCCTGAGTGTCGGTGAGTTCATATGAACAAGTTTCCCCACAAGATTGACACACATGGGATCGAAGCCCACCACTCGAAGACTCCCCTAGATGGCACTGTAGAATAGGGATGGCATGCTAGATGACATTCTGGGTCAAAGAGATGATCACCTGCAATGTCTTTATGTTGGCACTCTCCTTCGCAATGGAAGGGATGACGATGTGCTCATGAGGTGGCCTAGCGAGAGGTCGTCTCCCTTACCATTGGGGATCCTGTTGTGCACCGTGTCTATCTTGAGCTGACCCCCCACCTCTCCCCTGGAAGTCCCTCATATCAAAATAATTTGGGATTTTGTTCAAGATGAACTTAGCGTATAGTTTCCTAAGGAAATACTATGGGACTTCACAATTTTTGCATGGTGGGTCATCAAAAACCATGTGCCACCTATCCCAAAAATATTTCCTAATCTTTTGGTGGTGGCACCAATGAATAGGAAACCTCTTCGCATTGAGGGAGAGATTTCCATTTGACCGTGGGTCAATGAATAATGCACACAAATCACCTTTTGTAATTTTTAAATCTTTTACATCTTTATATAATAATTTGTCTTGGTAATAAACCCTAGCTGCCTGCCTCCTATCCTACCAACCAGTTAATTGTTTGTTGATTGATTCTACATGTTTTAACATTTCTTTTAGTGAAGTTCCTAGGGCAATTCTTTCTAGAGTTGAACCATGTAGATCGTTCAACCTCCTGATTAAATCCTCAATTTGTTTTTTGTTGTTCTCAATTTCCCTCATTAAGTTTTGTTGAGTGTCAGGAGGATGTTGAGGGATTGGTGGAGGAGATTGAGTTTGTGGTTGATTAACTTAAGGATTTTCTTATTGTTGTTCTTGTTGAGGATTTTATTCCTCTTGTTGTTGTTGTGCTTCTTGAGGATTTTGAGAAGGGTTTGCAGGTTGATTAACATCTCCTACAAATTCAAAAAACAAATATAAAAAATAACCTAAAACTAACAAATTCAAAACAAAAAACAAACAATCCTTACCTCTCACACCTCCTCATCAACGTGGCAACATCCTCAATGAAATAGCAACTGTTGATGAATATTTTTGAAAAATACCTCCTAGAACACAGGCATGGAAAATGGGGGGTTTGGTTGTGGGAAAAAGAAAAAACACAGTCAAAATGCAAGAATGAATTCGATTTGCTTTTTTTTTGCTTTTAATAGGTCATAACGCGAGTGCGTTATAACACACTCGCGTTATGGGCTCATTGTGGCCGAGCCTCAAGCTCGACACACCAAGCCAAAATGCGCTCGCGTTATAATGTGCTTGCATTATGAGTTTTCAAAACTTTTTTTAAAAAAATTTCCACAAATTGGCTACCCATCTTCATGCACCCGCCCCAATATTAATCGACCTTTTCTAGAATATTTTCATATTCTCATACATATTCTCCCACTTCTCATTTCACCTATCACACATATGGTCTTTCCTAATAATCTCTTCAAATTTTCTCACTCTAATGAGAATATCATCAAAATGATTAGTCATCTTAGTCATTTTTATTATTATTCAAATACCTAAAGATATCTTCATTCATGTCATCTTCAAAAGCTTAATTCTCCCTTTTAGGTTCCTCATTTTCCTCGTCTTTCTCATCAATATTATCAGGGGAAGGACACACAATGTAACTATAGTCCTCAAGGAGGATTCAAAACCACCTTCATCCTCAAATAGATCATCCTTAGTACTTTCAGAATTGTAAGAAGGTACTAAATTTGAATTTATCTCTTACACATTTACTTCACCTTTCTAAATGTCATCCTTATCAATAGGGCACCTCCCACCTCTAACAAAAATAGAAGCCTTAGTAAAATGAGTATACAGGTTCTCTCTCCACCAATAGTCCTAGAATTAACCTCTTCAAGGTTAATATCCTTCTCTTTAATAACATGAGGCAAGAAGATTGCACCAATATTGAGATTAGTAGTATTACATTTGATTCTAATAGTTTTCTTAAAACCCTTCGAAGGAGCACTTGTACCAACTTCATTATATTTTAGAGAGAACATAATCTATTCAAGTGTTTCCAAATTATTATTTTTACCCTTCTTATCCTTAGTTCTTTGAGTAGGAGTGCCAAACACATGATCAACATTACCAATTTTAGTAGCACCAATAGTGTGAGAAACATAGTAACTAGAAACAAAACTAGCCAAAGAAAGTTTCTTCTTGCCATTGTCATCATGAATAGGAAGGGGGGAATTTGGAGAAGTAGGGTTGCACTTGTTTTTACCTTAACCACTTGTCTAGTGTAAAGACTCTTACATGGTTTACAAAAAAGAAGAGGGGACTTTGGAATTGGGAAGGATGCAAAGGGTTAAATTAAGGTTATATTGATAGAGGCAATAGATTAACCCTTGATGAAGTAGAGAGGGAAGCACAATTATTAATATGATCAAGTTATTATGCCTAAGATGATCTAATAAAGAGAAATGATATCCATGAATAGTTAAAAATCTTCCTTCCAAAGCAATATACTTGATGAGATACCAACTTAGAGTGGGCCATGGTGAAGGTAGAGTGACCCTCTCATACCCATTTTGATTATGAACTAAGAAATCACCTTCCTCGAGGAAGGGGTCTATAAATTCCTTCTCCTTACTCCTCCCTAGACACTACACTTTTCTACCTTTACAACTTAGACTCGTAGCTTGACCTCAATAATAATGAACTAGATAAGCCCAACAACAACCTATTGATTATTCCAAGTGCTAAAAAATTGGGCCACAAGGACCTCATCATGACTCTTCATAGCTTGAAAATAGGGAGAGATACCAACTTGCTAAAAAAATATCCGAATTTGATTATTGTTCTTCAAGTTAGTGCAAAAAGATAATTCAAATCGAAATCATTGTCCTCCCATTTTTCTCTTACCACAATTCACACTATAAAATTGGATACAAGTGATAATAAATAACATAGATATAAAATATCTATTATCATTAAAAATCCCATCATACAAGTACTTCCAACTATAAATCATAATGTAAGTAATCCTACGACCATCAATAGTAGACCCATCATCATTCCTCACAAGATTGGATAGATGCTTTACATGAAAAGCTTTCAAGATCTATATTCATTCTAATGATTATCTTTCACATGTCTTTGTTTAGATCACAATATCTTATAATTAATGAAACCACAATGAACATCCAATTTGAACATTAAGATACCCACATAAAAGTTGGTGATGTTCAAAAAAATATTCCATCAATTTATTGATCTCATGATTATGAATAGTAGCCATAGGGGTTGGAATATCTTACTATTCGCCCATATTTTCAATTGTCAATCTCTAACCTAATGTTAGCCCTATTATCGGTAGTTCTATATCCTTCACACTAAATATAGTGGATAGTATAGTTTTTGAGATTTTTCAAATAATTCTTTACTTTCTTAATATATTGTCTTATTTTCCAAGGCAAAATTTTATTATTCTTAATTAATTCTATAATGATTTTAGAGTCTTAATCAATGTTGAATTGTTAAATAACATAATGCAAGACTCTTTTAATCCCCCACCATATATATATTTTCTTTGTTGTGTTATTAGTTTTGAAACCAATACATAAATAGCATATCCTTCAATCATGATATCTTTGTCATCCCTAATAATACTCCCTAATAATACTACTAGTTATTATCTTACTAGGACTACCTTAGAAGTATCCATAAAAGTTTAGCTTCATCCAACCTTCTTGGGGGGATTTTTATTTTGTATTTTTCAAATTAAATAGTTTTGAATATCAACATTAAACATCTCCTTAGTGATTCCCTAGTGCTTACTTACTCTAACCTTTTGAATTGCCTTTTTTTTTTTAAGTTTATCAATATTTACAATATTTGTGCATTCTCTTTCATGGAATGGAAAACAAGCTTAGATGCATTCATGGAGTCCTTACTTGTATGAAAAAAAAAATTATTCTTTTTTTCCAAAAACCATAGGTGAAAGGGGGAGCGAGGGAGTGGAAGGGGGGTTTGTTTCCATAATTCTTTGATGAGTGGATGCTTGAAGGGAAAATTACCATTTCAACAATTCACAAAAGTCCAAAGATAAATAGGCTTATTCCATTGAATCTCAAACATGATAAAAGTCACCTCCCAAATTTCCATGAAAAAGCTACAATGAAAAACAAATGATTAATAGTCTCTTCTTGAGAACAACTCATAGAACATCTATTCAAGAAATCAAAGCCATATTTAAGAAAATTATTATGTAATGTTCAAATTCATTATTATTTTACTTTAATTTTTCATGGAGGTATCCCTTGAACCTCCTATAAATACAATACTAGTATAATAAAATTTAAAATTGTAATAAAAATCATTAGTGGTGAATTTGGTATTGTTGGTTGTTTTATCTCAACTGAGACAATGTTATTGGTTTTCATAGATATATATGCTTCTTCTAGTGATGTTTGATTTTGTTGTCCTTCTTTCTGAAGTACCTTTGTCAGACTGTTATTTATTTAATTTGTAACGTTTCTTCCAACATTTTTCAAAAAATAAAAAAAATCATTAAATTCCAGCCGCACCATTGAAAGGAAAGTGAAAACGTGTTACCTTTTAAAACGTTGATCAAATTAGATTTTATGTTAATTCATAAAGAATGTATACGAGAGCTCACTTGATCCAATCAACGTAATTATTACCATTTTCCTAATACGACAATTATCTAGGCCCATGCCAAATGGTGTTCAAGATTGGGGCGATAAATCCATAGACATGGCAATTCTTTTCAAATGCCTATCCATCAACTCTCCAAGTGGAACATTTATTTCTCCTCCCTATACAACAATTGGAGTATTGCACTGAGGAAGATGAAGAAGCCTCATGCGTTGGTCTTCCCATTCCTTGCTCAAGGTCATATGATTCCTCTCTTGGATCTCTCTCTTTCTCTCGCCTCCTGAGGCCTTTCGCTCACCGTCCTCACCACTCCTGAAAATGAGCCTCTGCTACGCCCTCTCTTATCTATCACTTGGTCCCAACTCTAACTCCTTGAGTCCTACCTTAGCTCCTGGAACACAACTCAACTCCTAAGCCATCCCCTCACTCTGCACTGCACCCAAGAACACCCCATGCATCCTAGCACAATGACTCGCCCTTACACTAGCTCTCCACTTTGTCCACACAACACCCCGATCCGGCCTCCCAATCCCATCTCAACTGCTCCCAACCTATGGACACTGACTCCATGCCAACTCGGTTCCATCTCCATGACTTCACCTAAGCAACCCTCTGAGATCCCCTTGGCTCACCTTCCTCGACTTAGCTGCAACCAATACTCCTTGAGGGGAGGTGCACCCAACACACCTCGACTTAGCTCCCACTTCGGATACACCAGTGCCCCCTACTCTCCTTCTCCTTGGCGCCCCTGGGACCTGCCTTGCATTCCCAGACAACCTAGCACCAACTTGAGTTCCTAGCCCACTCATGGCATCCCTAGCTCCTCATCCTGGATGAGTCCAGTATTTGTCTCCCTTGGCGACATGCCTTGGAGGAGACCCATGCTAATTCCCCAGCTACATTCGCTTCACTGGGTTGGGACTCATCCCACACTTGTCTCACCCATTGTCCGACGAGTTCCAGCACTCAGCTCCCTCTGCAACTAGCATTAGAGCCAACCCGTACTAGACCTTGCTACCTGCATTTCACAAGGTGGCGGGACTGCAAGCTCACCAGAGAACCCCTCCACTCATGGCCTTGATGGAGTGACACTTCGTCACCCCTAAGATTCATGAAGAACACCATCTCCCCTGAGCCTAGTGTCGGGGTTACATCTTCTTCACCCCTGTAAGGGAAGATTTCAGAGTCACCTGTTCCATTGGGTTCCTCGTCTCCCACGCAGACTCTCGGTGCGTGTTCCCAAAACACTCCCGCAACACACTATGTCAATCATCCTTCGACTGACATACCCCTACTATATAAGCTATTTGTACGAATCCCAGACCTTCGTAGGATGACACCGAACTTTCGTCCAATCCCCCAATTTCCTACCTTCTGATCCGCACAGCCAACCACCACAACTACCTCAGTTGTGGCCTCCATCGACCTTGCACACCCTGTGTGACTAACTTTCGTGCCCAGCACTGGATGCCACCAAAATGCCCACTTGTAGACTGCATCCCGGATACAACCTATGACCACCATCCACACACCCAAACACCTATGGGTTGAGTGATCTCCAATCACTCCAGTAGAGTTACACTCTTTTGTAACCTACCAAGGGGGTCTGCCATGCCCAGAATGACTTGGCGCTTCTCTATGCCCCATGCCTTGCAACACCACGCTGCTCCAACCATCCGCATGGCCAACACTCCACGCCTAGCACTTCTTGCCATTCGGCCGCACCAACACTCAGAATGAGCTCATGGGCAGGCTTGGCTTGGTGAGTCCCTACTTGAACTCTTGAACCAAGAGCAACAACCTTGGCACTAGCACGAGCTCGATGAACTCGGCCCCATCAAATGCAAACACCCCCTTACATTATCCACCGCTTCTTTTGATGCCCTCCAAATTCAATTGCTCATTCTTCTACTTCCTCCTACGCATGGACTCACCCCCAATGGCGACAACAATACCCAACAACCTATGCATTTTTGGCCGCTTTTGTTCTATTCTCTCAAAGGGCTTGCTAACCCCTTGGAGCACTGGCTCCTATAGAAAAAACTCAATGAGACCTCGAATGAATTTGGGCATGTGATATCATTAGCGATTTCTTCCTGGGATGGACTCAAGACAGGATGGCCAGGCTGGGCATACCCAAAATCGTATTCCATCCGTCGGGGGCATTTTTCATCTGTGTCATTTCTTCTCTGTGGAAATACATGTCGCACCTAGGCGTGAAATCTGATGATGGTGAAGTGCCCATACCTGGCCTTCCTCATCCTCTCACTTTTTGCAAGTTTCAACTTTCTCCCATTGCTCTGGCCTATAGAAGCTTGGATCCTGTCTACAAGTTCATCAAATACAACATGAATTCCAATCTCAAAATCTAGGGCGTCCTCATTAACACCGTCTACTCTTTGGAGCCTCTCTATGTCGACCATCTCCGAACAATTTTGGGGTGCCCTGTTTGGTCTGTGGGTCCTTTGCTCCCCCCTGCTATGTTCCACGACAAGTAGGAGATGAATCTGATGATGGTGAACTGCCCATACCTGGCCTTCCTCATCCTCTCACTTTTCGCAAGTTTCAACTTTCTCCCATTGCTTTGGCCTACAGAAGCTTGGATCTTGTCTACAAGTTCATCAGATACAGCATGAATTCCAATCTCAAAAGCTGGGGTGCCCTCATTCACACCGTCTACTCTCTGGAGCCTCTCAATTTCGACCATCTCCGAACAATTTCGGGGCACCCTGTTTGGTCTGTGGGTCCTCTGCTCCCCCCTGATGTGTTCCACGACAAGCAAGAGATGAATCTTCAGAGGGGAAAGCCGAATTCAATTAACGAAGCTTTGTGCTTGCAGTGGCTTGATAGCAGCAAAGAGAAATTTGTTGTGTATGTTTGCTTCAGTAGCGTGGAATTTTTGTCAGATAAAAAGATAGAAGAGATAGCAGCAAGATTGGAGGGAAGTGAGGAGTCCTTTCATTTGGGTCATCAGAGACCCGCCTGGCAACGAAAATGACGAGCTTGGTCTACCGTAGAATTTTGAAGAGTGAAAGAGAAGGGCCTGGTTATTAGAGAGTGGGCGCCTCAGCTCTTGATCCTCTCCCACTCTTCCATTGGGGCTTTTGTTACCCACTGTGGGTGGAACTCTACTCTAGAGAGCATTGCGCTGGGAATTCCCATGATCGCGTGACCTTTAACTATGAATCAGCATAGCAACGCTCTGTCATTGGTTGAAAATCTCAAATTTGTAGTCAGATTGTGCGAAGGACTCCACGCACTGCCCAACAGAGATGTGTTGGAAAGTTCAGTGAAGAGAGTGTTGGAAAGACAAGGTGAAGAAGGTATGCAGGTAGAGGAATTGAACAGGGCAGCAAGAGTGGCGCTGCAGCAAGGGGGATCTTCTTCCTCTAATTTGGAGGACTTTATTACCTGCATACAAAACTTGACCTACAACAATTTGTAATGGTATGCTTTACAGATTTTTTTAATAAATGTATAACAATTTTAAACATTTGGAATACTTTTTCACATGAACACAATATTCATTGCAATAGAGTTGTTCACATCGTGTTGTGGATCTTCCCACAACACTTTGATTTATTGTTTTAGTCTTTGTTAAAATATAAAATATAAAATAAAAAGTAATGTGGATTTCTTGTTTTTTTTTTTTTGGTTTCTTAATGTATCTATGTTTCATTTTGATTTTAAGATTGGACCACAACTTTATTTATTTATTTTTATTTCCTCTTGTTGTGTATCTAAAGAGAAGTTAGTAACTACTTTAAAAAATATATTACCTTTTTTTTAAAAAAAAATTAGGGTAAAATAGTTATATAATAAGTAATTTTAAAAAAATTAAGTGTTTATTATATTATTTATTAGCAATCGCATCTTGGTGTTTGTGTAGTATACATGAGATCAATTGGTAGGTTATTTAGAAAATGATGATGTTTGTGCAACAACGGTCTCAATGGAGAAGTGATAGCTTCAAATAAAATATGCATCTACTTACAGGGATTCGAACACAACTAAAGCAAAAACTTTGAATCAGGAAGATAATAAGGCTCCATTACCAATAGGCTCATGTTATGTTTTCAATTGGGAAAGAGGGACAGAGAGGGAGATATGGGGATAGAAATAGGGAGAGATATAGGGGAAGAGAGAAAGAGATAGAGAGGTAAGAAGAAAGAGATTGAGAGGAAGTTAGAGATAGAGATAGAGATGGAGATGGAGGTGGAGGAGATGGATATGGAGAAAAGGAGAGGTAGAGATAAAAAGAGAGGACAAAAGGATAGCTAGAGATGGAAGAGATAAATATATAGAGAGGGGGAGAGAGGGAGAGAATGAGAGAGGGAGAGATAGAAATATAAAGATATAGATAAGAAGTGATATATAGAGAGGGGTAGAGAGAGGGAAAGATATAGGGGTAGAGAGAGATGCATAGATAATGAGATAGAGATAGAGGAACATATGTTAGAATTCAAATATGGAGAGATAGAGATAGAGATAAAGCTAGAGATAGGGAGAGAGAAACAAGGAGTGTGTTTGTATTAGTAAGAGAGAGATAGAGAGAGGGATAGATATGTATAAATGATAGAGAGGGAGGTAGATGGAGGGAGAGAAATAGAGATATGAGAGAGAAGTAGAGAGATATAGAAAGAGGACGTGATAGGGAGAGGGCTAACGGAAAAATATAATTTGGGAAAGATAGAGAGGATGAGAGACACAAAGATAGACAAAGAGGGATAAATATAAAGGGAGAGATGGAAGGAGAGAGAGAGGGAGGAGGAGAGATAGAGATAGAAAGAGGGAGACAGTGAAAGAAGGGGAGATGGAGAGAGAAATATAAAGATGTAGGAAGTGATATATAAAGAGAGTTAGAGAGGGATATATATAAAGAGAGAGTAGGAGAGACAGAGTAAACAAGATGGAGAGATATAGATAATGAGATATAAATAGAGAGGAAGAGGGAGAGACGGGAAGATAGAAATAAAGAGGGGAAAAGTGAGATAAAGGAGGTGATATAGACAATTAATAGAGAGGGAGAGAGATGGAGATAGAATAGAGATAGGGATGGAGAAACAATGTGTGTGTGTTTGTGTGATTGAAAGAGATATATAGATAGAGAGGGAAAGAGAAACAAGGAGTGTGCATTTGAGTGAGAGAGATATTGAGATATATAGAGAGGGAGAAATATACATAAATAGATAGAGATGGAGGGAGGGATGGAGAGAGAGAAATAGAGAGATGATAGGGAAGTTGAGAGATATAGAAAGGGAGAGTGGTAGGGAGAGAGGGAGAGAGGGGGAGATATGGATAGAAAGATGAAGAGATAGAGAGATATATATGGTGGGAAAGATAGAAGGGAAAGAGAAAAAGAGATGTAACGAGAGGTACGGAGATAGAGATAGGGAGAGAGATAGAGAGGAAGATAGAGATGGAGATAGATATGGAAATGGGGAGAGAGAGAGAGGGCAATAGCGATAGAAAGAGGGGGATACAAAGAGAGAGGTTCAGAGAATGAGAGGAGAGATGGAATGATAAAATATAGAGATAGGAAGTTATAGAGAGAGAGGTAGAGAGAGGGAGATAAATATAGAGAGAGGTAGGGAGAGGTACATATGTAGAGATATTATAGAGAGATGGGAAGAGAAAGAGAGAGATCTCTTTATATCTTTATCTCCCTCTATATCTTTATATTTTTTATTATCTCTCAATCTCTCTCTTCCTCTCCCTCCCCTATTTCTCTCTATATTTGTTTTCTCTTCTCTCTTCATCTATCTATCTTTCTCTCATTTCTTCTATCTATTTCCCTCTCCCTATTTTTCTCCCCTTACTATTTTTTTCCATCCTTATTTATCTCCTCCCTCTCTCCCCCCCCTCTCTCTCTCTCTATATATATCTTTGTCTCCTATTTCTCTTTATCTCTCTATCTCTCTCTTTATGTGACTATATCTATCTATGTCTCTCCTCTTCTCTTTTCATCTCTATTTATCTCTCTTCCTCTCTATCTCTTTGTCTCT